>KE757847.1:520-16081 GCA_000465285.1 Eidolon helvum
CTGAATGAACTTAACGCACGCGTTGCTAGGATACCTATATGCGTGGCTAACGCTGTCATTTTCTTTGGGTTTCTAGAACCTCAGGCGTTCACTGGGGTCGTCTGCCTGTCGGTCGGTCATCCACAGTGACCAGGTTCTGGGCGCAGAGCACCAACAAAGCGCTTTGGGTCTGCTCTTCGAGATTTTCGATGACTCATTCTCCCCGTCAAGGTATTCATACTTTCCCTTCTCATCATTGCCTTTATCTGTATTTTTCTTCTTCTGTAGATAAATACGAGGTGATAGACACTCATTGTAATTTCACTTTTTATTTTGTACAAAGTTCTTTGGTTGTCATATAATGCTAAAGTGAGAGTGTTGTCATTTTAACAAGGTCATTTAAGCAGCTATCCAACATTTTGCATTATATTTGGTTAAATAAGAAAGTTAAGACACAACCTTTTAAAAGGAAAAAATATATATATGTCCAATATGTGTGTGTGTGTGTGGGTGTGTATATATTTGATAAAGTATGCAAGTAGGGCTTTACTGTGACACCTTCCTACTGATATTTACTGTCAGATGTCATGATCAAGCAAGGTGCATTGCCCTAAAAATGTAAAAACACAACTGCAAAATTCTCTATACTTCCAGAGTTTCATCCACTGTGCCCATAAGAAAACTCCCTTTTAGTTTTATGTATATGTAAAATATGAACCTAATTTGATAACAGATATTTTCGACAACCTTTACATACGTTTCTGCCTAGTGAGATGTCTTACTATACTTATTATGGCATATTACTAGAAATTATATCTTTGGTTTTGCAGCTATAAATACAGCTTTCAGCCTCTAAAAACAAGCGGTAAAGTTTATTGCAAGCAAAAGTTAGAGCCCTGAGCACCTTAGAGAGCATTTCCTTAAGTGTGTTCTGTGGAGGGCAGTTGAGAATCTAATTTAAGCCTATGTTTTTAAAAGGAGGAGGGGAGTAGGATTCCTTGTTAAAAACAGTTTGGGAAACATTCTATATCCTCCCTGTTGGAGATTCACAACATCATTAACATATTAAAGGCTTTTACATTTATGCTCAATTGAATTTCTACAAAAGTGCCAAGGCAGTTCAGTAGGGGAAGGATAGTGTTTTCAACAAATGGCAATGGGACAATTGAATATTGACATGCAAAAGATATATTTAAATTCTTACCTCCCATCATACTCAGTTTAACTGCAAATGAATCATCCCTCTAAATGTAAAAGTTAAAATTATAAACTTACAAAACTTAGGGGCAAATCTTTGCGACTTGCATAAATACCATGAAAAAGCACAAGCAATAAAAAAAATTTCATAAATTGAACTTTACCAAAATTAAACATTTTTATGCTTAAAAAGATATCTTAAAAAAGTGAAAAGAAAAACCAGAGAGAGAAAATAGTTGCAAATTGTATTTGATTAAGGTCAGTTTAAAAGTGGACAAAAAATATGAATAGATATTTGAGCAAAGAAGATATATGAATGTCCAATAAACATATAAAAAGATGCTCAACATTATTGGCCATCAGGGAATACAAATCAAAACCACAACCCAGTCACCCCTACACACCCTGCAGTAGGTGAGGAGGGCTAGTTGGTGAGGATGTGGAGAAATTGAAACTCTCCTATAACTTCTGATGGGAACCCAAAATAGTGCACCCATTTTGGAAAATAATTTGAAAGTCTCTCTAAAAATGTAAACATAAATTCACCATGTGATTCCCAACTTCAGTCCTAAGTATATACCAAGAGAAATAACAGTGTATGTTCACATGAAGACTTGTATGTGAATGTTCATAATAGCATTAATCACAGCAGCTAAAAAGTGGAAATAATCCAAATGCCCATAATGCTGATGAATGGATAAAAAAAAAAAAATGTATGTCTGTATGGAATGCTCTTTGTCACGAAAAAGGAATGAAATTGTGATATGTGCTACAGAATGGATGAACCACAGAAACATTATACCTAGAAAAGAAGGCAGACACACACACACACACCCCCCCCCCCCCCCCCACACACACACACACATTTCATGAGTTGTCCATTTATATAAAATTTCCAAAAGAGGCAAATGTTTAAAGACAGAAAGTAGATTAGTGGTTACCTGGGGTTGAAGGTGGAAATTCAGAGTACTGGCAAGTGTGGGAACAAGCAACGTTTTTGAGATGCTGGAAATGTTCTAAACCTGGATTTTAGTGATGATTGCCCAACTCTACAAATTCACTAAAAGTTGTGTAATCATACGTTTAAAACAAGTGAATTCTACAGCGTGTAAATTATACCTGAACAAAGCTGCTGCTGTTTTGTTAAAGGAAAGTGTTCTCTGTTCAAAACAGTTTGGGAAACATTTTATATCCCACCTCTTGGAGATTCACAACGTATATTAACATATAAATGACCAAGAAACCCTACAGTAAAGAAACCTACCTAATCTTTTAATCCAGCATAAACCAAATTTATGTGACCACAGGAACTTTTTTTTTAATTATACCAATTAAAACCCTTTTGGTGAGCGCTAAGGGAAACATTACTAGGAATTGCTGACAGGAGCCTCCTTCTCTGGCTGCCCCTTCTCCAAGCATTCAAATCCAAGACATGGTACAAATTTGACTAATCCCTGAGGGTGTTTTTTTCTTTTCTTTTTTTTTTTTTTTTTTTAGCAAAAATACATGCAATTTATGTAATTAGTCCATAGAAATCAGCAAGCTGTAAAGGCCTCTCCACCATTGTGGGGGCTGCCATTGTGGGTACCAGATTTCTGCTGGGGTGTCAGGTGGAGAGGCTGAGATTAAACATAGTTATAATTGAAGCCAAATATAAGTAATTACATAATTTTGAGTTGCTCCAGGTTAATTCCACTACTAAAATTACATCATAAAATTAGAGCATTAAGGATTACTGTCAAAAGGAAAGTAGGTGCGAATCAAGCACCTGACTCATGTGTGAATCATGTCCAAAGCACATAGCTCATTTTTGAATCAAGTATAACAGTTGAATAACAAACAAGTACTCGCTAGATTCCCCATCGTCGTTAGTTAGATAATTGATGCAGACTATACATAGAGAGTCCTGATCATGAGAATTCCCGTTGGAAAACACTGGAAGCCCCGATGACACGTCTGTTTTTTCTTAATGGAGGAAGAGTGATTGTTGTAGAGAAAGTGTAAAGAAATTTTGGTTAGGATTATTTACATAAGAAAGAAGAGGAATTTTTAAAGAAGTATTAACAAGAAAGATGTATTCCATAAAGAACTATGCTACACTTTTTTGTCAAAGAGGGGAGTGATCGTGGGGATGATTACACAATTTGTTATACCTGATTGGTTACTTTGCAGAGAATTTTTATAACCATATTAATGAAGAACTAGTACAGCCACACAGTAGGACTATGAAATGGATTTGCTAAGAGAATGATACTTTTTAATGGTACTCTTTGGCAAGAAATTGGCTTCAGGCAAGGCACAGATGATATTATTTTCCCTTTGTCTTTATTCCAAATATATACAAATAATAATGATATTAATGAGCCTAAAAAACATCAGCCAGAATTTTGAGAATATTGATTTTCATGTTTGGGAAGTGAGTATAAACTTTTGATGGAATTATTTTGGATACATGCAGGGTAGAAGGCAAAATGAATATTTTTAAAACACTTTTATATAAATTTTGCATTACCTATTATTAATTGCTTGTAACTAGAATAATCTTTTAAACAAAAGTGTGTATCGAACAGGAAAACCCACATCATTCAAGATTAAACTTGTTTAGTCAAGAGGAGGAATCTCCCCTGATTAAAGCAAGGAGAGAAAGCAGGAGCTTTTTGACAATCTCTAAAGTATGAATCTGTGTTTCAAGTACACATGTAAGCTACAGCTTAAAACATGCTTATGACAGAGCAGCGAGCCTGCAGGTGTGCAGCCCCAGACCATTTTGAAAACTCAAAATACCCTCTTCCTCCCAACAAGTTCATGTGATTTTTGTTCGTAATTTAACTTCTGTTTATACCAACAATTGTCTGTAAAGTGTGTGGTTCAACTACATCTACTTTGCAAATTCTCTTTCCATTTCTCTTTTCTACACGAGTCTGAAGGTTCTTCTCTCAGAACCATCAGGCTTACCTCTGACGATGTCACACCTTCATCTATTCTTTGTGCCCCTTCATGTAGCCTGAACCTTACTTTCTCAAAAACAGCTTTGCCATTCCTAATGCGTATTTGCTGTTTTCTAAATTTAGAAGTAAAATATTATTCACTACTTCTTAGAAACAGTATCTTCTGTTAACTCCAGGTTTCATGGAGGATAAGGATGTGAAGGAGTTAGATGGAGAAGTCAAACAGAGACTCTTTGAGGAAAATGAGAATGAGAGTAGGGTTTATTTTAAAGGGACTGTGTCCACTGGTGGGAGTCACCTCTATGTGCCTTGTAAATCTGAGTAATATCGCAAAGGGAGAACTGCTGTCAAGACTTTCTCCATATTTGTGTGTCACTTCATTTTAGCCATAGCTCAAAATGACCTCTACTCTCTCCTGCTGGATTCAAGCATTGTCAAGTACTTAACAATTAAATAATTTTTTATAACAGTAACATAATCACCTGTACAGAATGTACAGAAAAATGAGAAAAGAAAAAATAAGTACTCTTTATTCTACTTGCCTAATGCAGCTCTTGTTAGCATTTGAATATGTTTCCTTTTTTGTTTTGTATCCATTCTTTTTTGCATAGTTGTAATCACAATCTACTTAGTTTGGGGTACCGTTCTATATGTAAGAAGGTCTCCCCAGCTGCTGAAAGTTCATCATCATAACGTGTAAACTCTGCATAATGCAATATACTTGACAATCTTCAATTTTTTGACATTTTAGAAATCAGAAATAATACTGTGATGGACGTCTTTCTGCATAGATTCTGTCAATGTTTGGGTTTTACTAATTATCTTTAATGAATCTTAGCCCTCTAAGACTCAGGCCGTAGGCGTCGGTGTCTACACAGCAGTGGATGCCATCTGCCACCTTTTAGAAATTTGCACTGGTTTTAAAACTTAAAAAAAAAAAAAAAATGGGGTTAGGACTCAGATTTGTAGTTTGCTTAAATCAGCAACCACTCAAGATTATAGACAAAAGGGAAAAGAGGAAAAAACATCAAAGGGAGGAGCAGAGGGTCCCAATGCCCATTTCCGTCGGCTTCATCAGGGACGGCCTCTCCTGCCGCAGAACAAGGGGAATGCATGCGCTCAGTGGCATGTCTAAGGAGCGCACCCCTGTGAGCCAGAGCCACCCCTGTGGCCTTGGCAGCTGCCGTTTGCAAAGACAGAAGTAGGTAGTTGGACTTAAATGGGAATAAGAAGAAAATTAGAATCTAGTAGCCTTTTGTTCTTAATAAAAAACGGCTTGCATTTTCCCTTCACACAGGAACCCAGGTGGTGCTGCTCTGGGTTACGTGCTGCAGGGTTTTCATAGATCGAAGTGGCCGATGAGCCCCAAGTGGGCTCCTCCAATCGTGTTTTCATGGCTTCTTCCCAAATAATGTATTTCATTGTTAATATAAAAGTGCTCTGTTGTATTCTCAAAAGAACTTGGCAGTTCATAAATAATGGGGAAAAAAGTTTGCAAATCTTTGCCAACCTCCAGGTCCCTTAAGGTTAATTTAACTGCCACATGTAATTTCCCAGGAAAGAAAGCAGTTTATGTCCACGAAGCAGCCAGTTCACTCACCTGTATCACACACTTCGCTCCTGTATCATCTTCCATCACACTGTGATTCACTATGTCAAAAGCATTGATGAGGTCGGTGACCATACCTTGAAGCATCGCACAGCAAGTAACAGGTCCTGCATCACAAGATTGTAAGGCACCAGCATTAGATAATTAAACTTCCCAGACCTGTAAGATGATTTTTAACACATCAGTAAAATATTAGAAGAGTTTGCCACCATCATTCTGTAATCGTGAAAACATTTATCTCTACTTCCTCCCCCAAAACAAAACAACAACAACGACAACGACAAATCCAGGCATCAAATGCAGTTTTAGGTTTTCTGTTTGAAAGTTAATAGGCTCTATTTCCAGGGACTTTTGTCTTAGTTTGGGGTCATCCTGCTTATGCTAATCCTACTTCATTTCACCATGTTGCTTCTCACTACACCTGGATTAAGGACAAGAAGTAGGAGAGAGGGCTCCGGGGCCCCACGCGTCCCCTCTGTTCCCACTGACCTGTGGACTCGTGATGGCTGTCCTGGTTCCCTGCTGCTGCAGAACACGCTGCCTACATTTAGTGGCTTAAAGCAGCCAGCATCATTTACTTTGCTCGTGAATCTGCAGATCGGACAGGGACAGCTTTTCTTCCTGCAGCATCAGTTGGCGACAATAGCTAGGGGCTGAAACCATCATCCGAACACGCACTCACATGTCTAGCAGTTGATACTGGCTCAAAGGTGGGACTTCATTTAGCCGGGGCTTTTGGCAGGAACACTTGCATGTGACCTGTCCTTGAGCCTTCTTGGCTTCCTCAAAGAGTGGCCGTGTCCCAAGAAGGCAAGGCAGAAGTCCATGGCATCTCTACAACCTGCCTTGGGAAGTCACGTAGCATTCCGGCAGATGTGCTGTACTGATGGAGGCAGTCACAGAGATCTGCTCAGGTTCAACAAGAGGGGACACAAACCACACTACTTGATGAGAGGAGTGTCGCCTTCTCGTGGGATGGAATAGATTGTAGTGGCCATCTTTGGAAACTAAAATAAAATCTCTCACAGTTGCTGAGTAAATTATTCAGATGGAAATATCTTTAAACAAACAACAAAAAGGCCTGCTTTTGAAAATATTTAGGGATTGCCATTGATCTGTAAGTACCGTTATCTGAGCATTGGCAGCATCTCAGGGGTGGTGCTGGTGTGTGCCGAGCGCCATCCCAGGGGCTAGGGTCCTAAAGAGAAATGAGGTATTAATGAATTATCTGTTGGGAGAGACCCTGAAATAAATAACCGTAATCGTGTGTGAAGAAGGCCATGATGTAAATAAGTGTTCATATACATGTGAAGAGTCAACTGCATCTCATTCTATCTGAGTGAAACACGGGTGTCTTCACAGAGGCGGGGACCCTGTATGCTGGCTCTTCAAAAGCACGGTGATAAAGAAGAGGTGGAAGGCAGTCACTCACAGTGGTGGGAACTGGGGACTTCAGCACCTGTTTCTAGCAGGGACACCAACATCAAGGCCGTTGGAAAGAAATCTTATACTGGGATTTTTCTGGTTGCATCTTGAGTTTAGTTTCTCATATATCTGAGTAAATCATACTTGGCTTAGTGGCACTGTTACTATCACACAAAAGAGGAGGACGTGCTAAAAATCATGAATCGGTACATAATAGGAAATGTTATAAATGTGATAACTCTATAAATACCTGACATTTCCATAAAACCCTTGAGTACTGGTTTCCAAACCATTATTTACCAATAACTATGTGTTGGGTAAATGAATAAATAGTAATTCGGCCTTGTGTTCTCAAAGAGCACTCTCTCTCGAGTATAAAGTGGTCCTAATGACTCCTAAAGCAAACTCATGTCCATGTGAGACCAAAGGAGATGTTTTTGGAGAAAAAATACATCCAAATCCTTTTCCATCTGTACCTTTGTAACATGAACGAGGTAATTTCATGCATGTTCTGAGACTTGCTCATGTACAGGTGGATGGTGGGTATTTCCCTTGTCAGTCCACGCAGCTCCACCTCATTCTTTTTAGTCTGGTCGTGGAGGGTGTCTTAGTGTGTCGGTACCATAATCTAACCGTTCCCTGCTTAGGGACATTAAAATATTTCTTCTGTTTCACTGTGACAGGCAGGGGTATCTCTGGGTGATGGACTGTGGATCGTTTTGACTTTTTTGTATTCTCCAAAATTTCATTTAGTGTGTAATATAAAAACATATTTTGGGTTTTAAAAAGATACCAATGTATCAGATGTCTAAGAAAGCCAGAGACAGGTTACTTACTATATAAATAGTGGTTCACATTTGGTTTTCATTCTTCCCATTTTATTTTGAAATATTTGTTTTTTAAGGAGAGTCTTCCAGAAAGCCTTTCAATTGGCCTGTTCTTCATTCCACTTTTACTCCGACTAGGTAAACACCATAGAAGCGAGGGAAACATTTCGGGTAAACAGTTGAGAACAGGTTGGAAATAGTGTCCTTGTTTGGATAACTTTTAAAGAAATATATCCTTGCATGCGGATTTTTCTGTCAGAGAGATTAGATTATTTTCTTGCTGAGAAGTGTACCCCCTCGTTAGAGGTCAAGCTGGAGAGTGACTGGCAGGGATCGTTGGGAATGGCCAATTTCTGGGTTGCTGGTAATGTTGTTTCTTAAAAGTGGTGTAAGTTCCACACAGATGCACTCACCTGATGAGAATTCATCAGGCGCTATGCTTCTGTTTCCTGTACTTTACTATATGTATGTTAATTCTTCAAGTACACGTTAAAAAACTAAGGGCCATGGAGTGAAAGATGATGTCATTTGGGCAGGTCCAAAGAAATTAATGCAATGAAAGGATGAGGTGAGAGGACTTGTAACTAACTTAAGGAGCAGTTTCAGGACAAAACACAACCTATCATTGAAGCAAATGAGAAAAGGGAGCTAATGACAAGATTCCCACCACATCAAAAAATCTTCTTACTCTTCAAGATAAATTTCATAACTGTCGCAGGCTTTGACTGTTCTTTCGTTTTATCCATAAAGTAGTCACCACACTAGTTACTTTTTCCCAGGTGTATTCCCCAACCCCATCCCCAAATCTGCCAACACCTACTTTATCAATCATGCCCTGTCTTTGCCTCTCCATGAGTTCCTTTTCTCCAACCTGGAAAAAAAAATCTCTTCCTATCCCTAGAAAATATCTCCCCACAACCAAGCTCCTTCCCCAGTGTTTGCCTCATCTCCTGTCGGTTCCTCCCCTACTTGCAGCCTCCCACTCCCTCTATTTTTAACGAGCCCTTAACTCCATACAACTCAAAAATGGGTCTGCTGGTCCGTTGCAGTATCGCACGCATTGCAGTGTGTTGATTTGTGTGTCGCCCACCCCCTCACTCTCAGACTAGCAGCCGTGAGGAGACATTGTTTATTCACCTTCATATTAGCAGCACCAAGTACAGTGTCTTCCTTTCTGAAAAACGCACTCGTCGTTACCACCGGGATTGTCTTGAGTAAATGACTGACGCCCGGTGCCATGAGGTGGGAGCCCGGCCCAGCTCCTACCCACCTCTCCGCTGCCCCTCCCCTGGGGTTTAGGTCTCTTCTGACTCCAGTTCCCTTCCCGCGGGCTGGTCCTGTAGGCTCTGGACTCGATCCTGCCTGCCACGTCCTCCCCCAGAGCAGCCCAGTGCCCGGCTCATGGCAGGGACTTCGTAAATGCTCCGCTAAGAAACGAATAAGCGAAGGAATGGAAAACAAGCGTGGCCAAGTGACCCTGACATAGACCGGCAGAGTTCTCGGGGCTGGTCCGGAGAGAAGACATTTCTACTGTTCATCCTTTCTGTACCTTAGACTAGAGCAGTGTTTTTCAGATGACTTGTTCAGATCAAAAGAAACGAATAAGCGAAGGAATGGAAAACAAGTGTGGCCAAGTGACCCTGACATAGACTGGCAGAGTTCTCTGCCAGGGGAGAAGACATTTCTACTGTTCATCCTTTCTGTACCTTAGACTAGAGCAATGTTTTCAGATGACTTGTTCAGATCAATTAGTAAATTGTGAAATCAAGTCTGTGAGCCATAATTGATACTTCAAAATGAAGTAGAATAGGATAGAATAAAACAGGAATAGAATAGGCTGGAATGGAATGCAATGGAAAAGAAAATATCCATGAATTGCATGTGGTAAAGAAAAGCAATATTTCATACAACTTTTTGTCAATTATATGTAATTGTATATATATGTATAATTGTACACACACACACACACACACACCTGTCTTAGATTTTCATTTAAATATTTCTTATGTGTCTCAGGGTAAAAACATTGGAAAGCTACTCCCCTAGTACCCAATGCAGGGTAGAGTTTTTGGAACTTCGAAAGGTAGATGGCCATGAGAGAAATTAGGTTCTCGTAATGATCAGCAAAGTTTGAGCTGCTTATTTCTTTATTATTTTTGTAATCTTTGGTATTTTTGGCAGCACAAAGTCTCCTAAACAAGTTAATCTTCAACTCGAAGGCACAGTTCACTTTGCAATATCTGGAAAGACTTTTTGAAACGAGATGGATAAACCAACTCTCTTGATAGGATATGTTAATGTACCAGTATTGCAAAAACACTGGACAGGGCTCAGGGTGGAGATAGCATGTATTCCTTTTTCTCTATATCAAAAAATAAAGTTTTGATATGTTTCAGATAATATGTATAGAATATTTAATATAGTTTAGGAATATTTTTACTTGATTCTCAGTTCTCTAAAACT
Source organism: Eidolon helvum (assembly GCA_000465285.1). Classification (NCBI taxonomy): domain Eukaryota; kingdom Metazoa; phylum Chordata; class Mammalia; order Chiroptera; family Pteropodidae; genus Eidolon; species Eidolon helvum. Next base: position 10,969 of record KE757847.1, read on the forward strand.
GTCCTCAGGGTTGGGTCTGCCTTTACATTTTTTGAATTTATGAGCAGTTTCTTAATGAAATCTCACTTTATTTTCATATTCCTTAATATTTCTAATTCCCTAGCTGTCATTCTAACCAGATTGAGGCGCGGCCTCCGCTGTGATCTGTTCCCTTCGATTCCCTTCGACCACTTTACCCTGTAGCTGAACATTCCATTATGGCCCCTGTCACTGGGGCTTGCTCTGGGTACCCTTGTCTAGCTGGAGACAGTTCGCAGAGCCCTGACCAGGGACTCGGGGCGACGTGGCTTCAGTTATCGCCGTGGTCAGGGTGACGTGCCTGCTCACAAAGGCAGGGGTGGGTTAGTGCTGCCTGAACCACGTGGCGAAGAGCGGGAAGAGGGACAGCATCAGAGGTTTTGGGAAGACGATCAGATGCAACAAGGGTCGTTCCTCCCCGCCCGGCCCTTAGCTCCCAGGCTCCATCCGCACCCAGCTGTTCTCTGCACGGCTGACCGAGGAATGCGTGGATGAACTGCGCCGATGTGGGAGGCTCAGCTGTCACGTGTGAACATCGTTTATTACAAATATTTTCTTTTTGTATTTCCTAAATCCAGATTGTGTTCAGGAAGAAAGCAAGTAAGCCTAAGCCTGAAGCTGTCAAGGCACAGAACCAGACCAGACAACGTAACTCCACATGATTTCAGGTATGTAAGAGCAGTTCTGTGACATTTTCTCAAAACCTGTAGTAACCATAAAGGGGAGATGGTGAATGCACAGTGACCTCAGGTGTGGCGGGGTGTTTGTCATTGGAGCCATTTGAGTGCAGGCCACGTGATTATCGTCTGCAATCTGAAGGAGAGAATGTTCTGGGGTGCGGGGGGTGAGCCCACAGCTCAGAGGCCTTCTGATCTAGAGCACGTTTCCAGAAGTTCGTCCAAAGTACACAGACAAGCAAAAGGTGTTTCAAGGTCCTGGCACCGCTCGGGGTCAGAGTTTCTGGTGAGGGCGCCGACAGACACCGGGTCCTACCGATGGACAGAGTGAGCTGGCGGGAAACACGGAAGTCTGGGGGCCTTTTTCAGTTTTATTCTCGTGCTTTAGGAGAGCTATGCAAGAAAAAGGATTGAACTCGAGAAACTTTGTATATGAAGGCCCTATAAAAATATTTCCGGGAGGGAGGAGAGGAAAGTTGTTTAATGGGTACAGAGCTCCACATCTGCAAGGTGAGAAAGTTCTGGAGATCTCTTTCACAACAAAGTGAAGATGCTGAACACCAGTGACCTGAATAGTTAAAAATGGTGAAGATGGTAAAATGTTGTCTTTTTTACCACAGTGAAACAATACGTCATTGTATATGTTTTTAAAATACCGTTTAAGTAGGAACATTAGATCACTGTCCCTTCATTGCTTTTCAGTGATCCCTAGAGTCTTGCTACAAGGGATTATAAACCTAGCCGGGTGTTTCAGGGGCTCGCCGCGAGGGGGTGCGGGCACGCAACGGGGTGGCGTGATGTGGCGACAGGGCGCAGCGTCGCCTAAGACCCGTGGCCATGCAGAGGAGAGGGCTGAGGGGTGAGGGGGTGGGAAGGGCCTCCAGAGAAGGCCGTGGCGTTTCCAATGGTCCCCAGAGTGGGACTTGGCCAGGCAGACAGCTAAACGGCAGAAGAAAAGACAGATGAAAGGGAAGAGGAGCGAAGGCAGTAATAATGATGTTAATGACGATAATAGGGCGCCGAAGCGGGCCCTCGAAAGGCACTGTGTCTTACATCATGTGCTGTCTCACAGGCACGCGTGTGCGTGTGCGTGTGCGTGTGCGTGTGCGACAGGAGTGCAGAGGTGGCCGTCACGGAGCCGGAGCCTCCGCGGCTTGCTGTGGTCAGGTGTGTGGCTGTGTGCCGCCGGCTTTGACACGCACTGGACCTGAGGCGAGGGACAGTCGTGTGACAAAGTGTGCAGGGCGCAGTGCTGGCCGCGATGGTCTGCGGTGGCGGGCATTTTACGGCTGTTCTCTGAGTCATCCTCTCGACTTCTCTGTTTGGGGTTTTTCACGATGTTGGGGATCCCTGAGTGCAGGAACTGGGGAACAGAGATGGTGTGTGTGTGACCGAGCCAAGTGGGACCCAGGCAGGCGTCGAAGGCCAGCTGAGCGAGGACGTGTGCAAGCGAGAAGTGCCGTGACGTGGGCCAGGACGTGTGGGCGGGACGGACGCCGCCCACTCGGTGGCTGTCACCAGGCGTGAGGACCCGCATCCGCTGTGCCCCTCGGCTAGGGGCATTCTCGTTGTTGGTCTGTGTACGGTCTGCTTTGCATTTACTGACGTTTGAGTTAGTTATTTTTGGTGACAGAAGGACCACCACCCAGAAAGAGGCCGGGTCTTGACCTGGCCCCCATCTGCTGGCGCGACCCCCACTCCGGTCCTTGCACCCCACTAATGTTCTTCGTTCCTGTTTTCCTTTTAATATGCTGCTTTAGACTACACGTGTTTCTGAGAAATGCACACACGCAGTTCGCTGGTTGCTTTGACTTTGCAGAAAGGACAGTGTGTGTGGAAACTGTTTAGGTCTTTGGGGAATCACTTTTTCACTTAGTCCTAAGCTGTCAAGCCTGTTGACACGTGTCACCGTGGTCCGTGTGCTTTTGCTTCTGTGGCTGTCTCTTCCCAAGCCACTTCCCCGCCCGCCGCAGAGGGCCCTGGGATGGTTCCCAGAAGTCTGCTACTGAGCTGGCGCTGCCGCGGCCGGCCTTGGCCCGTCCTGTTGTGAGTGCGTGGGCCTCCTCCAGGAGTGGGCACGGCCGTGTGCCCCGGCCGGGCTATTCCCTGCGGCAGTCGGCCACCGCGAGACCCGCACTCGTTGGCAAGCCACCACTGGTCTGTGCGCGGTTCGTTGGCAGGCCACCACTGGTCTCTGTGTGGTGGGCACGCAGAGGACAAAGCCAGCGTCTGCCGCCCAGCGCGGTCACACTCAGCCCCACACGCAGTGACCATTCTGACCCCGGGCGGCGAGGGTGCCCCGTCCCCTCACCAGAGGGACGGCAGGCCTGTCCGTCCCCTTCGGGGGCAGAACAAATACTACGCCACGTGTCCCCTATCGTTTCTCTCTGTAGGTTGCCAGGGACCAGCAAGAGGAAATGAAGTGGCCCACCTATGGTGACAGAGCTAAAAATGAAGGCTTAGCTTTCGGTAAGATACTGTGCGGTTTGGGTCGTGTGGCGATCTTCCCCAGTTAGAATCCGTAGAGCGTGAAAATATTTCCTAACGAGAAAACCACCAGTGGACGGTCAGCAGCTCGGGCACCTGATGTCTCAGGGGTGGCGGAGGACAAGCTGGAGCCCCCCCGCAGCCCGGTGCAGCCCCGACGCCCCAGCCTGCCTGGCTGCACCCCCGCTGTGACTGAGTGCGGCCTCCAGCACCCTTCCGCATGGCTGCCGGTCTGAGCTGTGCGCCCCGACAGGCAGTGGCGGCCACCTTAGCGGTGGACACACACCAGCTTCCACGGGACAGTTTGATTAGTGACTGAAACAAAAAGGACAATGTGTTCTAGGGAAGCTGAGACTGGCCTCCACGTCCTGCCTGCGAGGTTTCAGGTGACTTCAGGTGACTTCAGGTGACTTCAGGTCATCCCAGGCAGCGTTTTCATGGGTCGTCTTTCCTCTCCAGAGCGCTTTTAAGTGGCGTCTCCTCATTTTTCAACAACTCAGCTCTTAAACAGCATTTACGATGACAACATTGCACAGGTGTGCACCCTTCCGCACACGCCCCAGTGTGGGGACCGCCACTCCGGCTTGGAAAGGGGGCTGAGGCTGAGACGGCCCGTTTGATTTTCACATAATTCCCGAAAGGATTAAAGGTGGCTTTTAAATATGAAGTACGAACAGATGACACACATGAAAAAGGGAGCAAAAAAGAAGAAAAGATATTTGTCAAATGGAGCGTGAGCCTGCAGGTGTGGCCACGCAGCTGGTCGATTTTGGGGTGGGCTGGCCGACTCTGAGACACACAAGCCCCGCGGGTGTGTGGGTACCGTGTGCGTGGGCGTGAGGGCTGGCAGGACAGTCAGGGACTCTCTGGCCAGGGCCAGAGGCAAAGAGAAAACCCAGAGGGGACACCCCTGGCACCAGCCAGCCCTGGGGGACCTTTCACAGCTTTCTGGGAGGTGGAAGGGAAGACCAGGCTCAGAGCACAGCCAAAAGGGAGGCCGATAAGTCACTTGTAAAACTGGGCCGCAGAGGGCCCCGCCATCGCTGCAGGAAGGAAGGACCCCATTCTCGGTCCCGAGGACAGAGGAGTAGTTGGCCATCCGAGGCCTCGGAGCTGAGAGGAAAGAGAAGGCCGCTGCTGGCCGGCTGGCGGCTCGGACCTCCCTCCCTGACGCTGCTCGGCGGTGGCCACGGCCGCCCCAGGCCGAGGGTCAGGGTAGGCGGGGTCTGCACGCGTCACATCCAGGGGCCAGGCAGCACCCCCAGCGCCTCCCCAGTCTGCTCCATCAAAGGCTCTTCACAAGTAAAACTACAAAGGAAACAGCAGCTCTCAGTAAACGGCCGGCCGCACGTGGCAGCGACGCCGCGAGGGAGGGTCAGCGGCTGCAGCGACGGACGCAGACCAAGGCGCCGGACGCTCGGACGAAGGCGCCAAACAACTGCGGTTACTGCGTTTGGAGAAATAGAAGATGGAGAGAACGATGCTTAGGCCAAGGAGTACGCGCGGTAAGCTACCAAGCACGTTCACAAAGGAACCGTTAAAGCACGGAGAAATGCAAAAGTGTCACTGAATGGAAAGGGTCACTGCGTCCGACAGCGTTTCAGGGACAGCTGAGCGCTGCGTTAGTGGGCTGCGGGCAGCGCTGAAGAAATTATTTAAATGGGCACACGAAGAAATGCGACATGCGAGAGAATGATGTGTGTAACCAGAATCCCGGAAAGGGAGAAAATTGTGAAGAGAATATTTAAAGGGAGGATGGCTGAGAATCTGGCAGAACTTTCATAAGATACTGGCTCACAGATTCACCAAGCCCAGTGAATCTAAAATGGTAAGTAAAATTTTAGATACATCATAAGCAAACTGACAAACACCTGAGAGAAAGAAAAAACATACATGTATTTAAATATCCAGCGATAAAAGACAGACTCCCT
>AWHC01039050.1:0-10979 GCA_000465285.1 Eidolon helvum
AGTAACCACACGGGATGGTCTGATCACAAATTCCTAACCGGGCAGGCCATAGCGGGTAGTCACGTCCACGGCTACAGCTTCCTCAGCACAGGTCAATCTTGACCTTCAGTAAGCCCTATCCGTTGTTCTCATAAATCCAGGATAACACACCTTAGAATTGTCAGAGTAACTGTCTTTTCCAGACTTCTAGAAAGTACAGCTGCTGCTGGCACCAGAGCATGAGCCCAGGGAGGTCGTCACTGCCATCCTGTCCCCTGCACACCACCTCCATGTGCTGGGAGCATTAAATGTTACCTCTCCCGTTCCCGCCCATGCAAAAGGAGTGCCTGTCTCTCCATCTGCTTTTACCCAATCCCAGAGATGTCCCGGCTTTGCTTCCTCCCGCCTCTTTAATCTGCCACCAATGCATTTTCTGTAACCTTACACGTGTGTTCTCCTTTGATTCTAAATGTGTAAAATTAGCTGCAAAACTGCCATTCTCCGGAGCATTTTCTCAGTCTGTTGAGATCTTGCTTCCAGGCATGTCCTCAAAAATTTGGCTCAAATTCTTATAAAAATTTTCCATCAGTTTAGACGTCCTTTTGTCGACACTACGTAATCATAGGCATCATTAACACAGTTAACAGACAAGTGATGGGGGAGGGGGGGCAACGCGATGCTGGAGAAGCCTGACAAATACGACCTCAGTCAGGTGACCAAAGTCAACACCAACAGTGATAAGTGACATGCCAAAAATGACACTTTATCTCTGTGGTCCTCCCCTCCAAAACCTATAACCCCTGTCTAATCATGAGAGAAACAGACAAATCCCAAATAAAGGCCATTTTACAAAATAGCTGACTGGTCTCCCTCAAAACTGCCAACGACATGAAAAATAAAATTTAAAAAAAAAAAAAAGGAATGAGGGAAGTCTGAGAAACTATCATAACCAAGAGGAGCCTAAGAAGTCGTGGTGACTAAATGTATGGTGTCGTGGATCAGATCATGAAACACAAAAAGGACATTAGGTAAAAACTAAGGAAATCGAAATAAAGTTTAGACTTTGGTTAACAATAATGTATCAGTTTTGCTCAATTCATTGTGACAATTGTGCCATATTAATGTAGATGATATTAATAGAGAAAAGTAGATGTGGGAATTCCCTGTATTATCTTCGCAATTTTCTGTAAATCTAAAACTATTCTAAAAAGAAAAAAGACAAGAGAGCCTGGGAGAAACTATGTGCAATATATAAAACAAGGAAAAGATCGGTAGCCAGAGCACACAAAAGCTCCTATAAGAAGGAAATAGTCGTATTCACAGGAGAGGAGACAAACTGAGCAATAAGCACATGAAGATGCCCAGACACCCTGTATTCGGAGAAAGGCAAATGAAAACAATGAACTGTCATTTTCTCACCATCAAGTTGCTGCTATCCAGTATGGATGAGGGCGCAGAGAAATAGGTAGTGTTTGCAGGAGTGTAAACTGGTACAATCTTTGGAGGAGGCAATTTGGCAATAGCTTTTAAAATGAAATGCACATGGCCAATGAGTTCGTTGCAGCATTAATTGTAATAACAAAAATTGGGAACAACCTTGGCCCATCGATAGGAGGCCGTGGTGCACCCATATAATGGAATACAGTGGGCCCTTCATATCCATGAGTTCCACATCTGCTGATTCAACCAACCTCGGATAGAAATATTTGGGGAAAAAGTTATATTGTTGCTGACATGTACTCTGTGGTTAGGCCTATGATGGTTGCATCTGTACTGACCACGTACAGACTTTTTTCCTTGTTATTGTTCCCTAAATTAGCGGTCTCCAACCTTTTAGCATCAGAGACCGGTGCTCCCATGAGACTCTAACGCCTGAGGATCTGAGGTGGAGCTGAGGCGGTGATGCTAGTGCTGGGGAGCAGTTGCAAATACAGGTGAAGCTTTGCTCGCTCACCTGCTGCTCACCTCCTGTGGTGCTGCCCGATCCTAACAGGCCACTGCCCAGTACCTGTCCTCGGCCCTTGGGGTTGGGGACCCCTTCCCTAAACAACATAGTGTGCCAACTATTTACATAGGAGTCACACATTGTATTAGTTATTAGTATTGAAGGAGGGGTGAAGTAATTTTCCGAAGGTCAAACTCTTAGTAAATAGCAGAGCAGGAATTTGAACCCAGGCAAGCTGGCTCTAAAAGGCAAAAATAACAGCAAAACATGCATGCCCACACACATCTCTGTGCACACGTGTACAAGTGAATGCATAAACAAACACCTGCTAAACATGCTTATCTTCGGAGGGCAGAGTGGGGGTGGGGGTGGGGCTTTCACTGGCTCTGTGTGGAAGAGTATTATTTTGATTCTGCGGTTGTTTTTGTTTTTTCTTTCATTGTTTTCCTTCCAGCCCGCTCCCCACCCCCGCCGCACACCCACTGGCCAGGCTTCCCCAGAACTGGCCCCTGGGAGGGTGGATACAGGGAAACAAAGAAATCATTGCTCAGCTTTGGATTTTGTGTTAAGACTTTTCAAAGCCCACAAGGAAAACAATAGCCTTGAGCACAAGTTTCTCCCGGTAGGGGTTTTCTGTTGTAGGGCTCTTTGAGGGAAAAGAGGTTAGTTGAGAAATCCAGGGCTGCAGGCGGGGAGGACACACGCAGCAAGATGTTTTCAGCAACTGCCCAGGAGTGGAAGGAGGTGTGGTGGGAGGTGGTCGCCTTTTTCTGCATCCAGCAGGTGGGAAGGGTAGCTCTAGGGGCCTGAGAGGTGCGCCAATCCCACATCCACTTCCCCTCCCCGCTGCCTAGGACCTGGCCTCCCCAGAGAGCTAGGGAGTCTGCGAGTTCCTGGCAGCGTGACTTAGCCATGCCTGAGGTAGAAACCAAACAAGTAAGAGGCCTCTGCCATCACTTCTGCACCCTACGTTCATGAAAGAGCTTCCAAATATTTTCTGAGCTCCCGAGGACACTCGTTCAGGTAGAGAGGGCCTGGATCCGGGAAGGGCCTTCGTGTGGTCTGTTGGTCATTGGCAGAGGCCTGGTTAGGCCTTGGTAAGCGACAGCCAACACTGGACAGAGACCAATGAACTGGAGCTGAGGGGCGAGGCCCCTTCAAAGGGAGGACTGGGGTCCTCATAAAGGAGGAGGGACACCAGAGAAGGAGCTGGGGACTGGGTGCCCCTTTCCCGGTGCTGGAACCACACTCCACCCTCTGAGCTTTGATCTGCGGCGGGAGGAGAGGGAAAGGGGCAGGGAGAGGACCTGGCTCTGTGTCCCATGAGTGGTTGGTGAACTTCAGTAGGTCGACACAACAAATGGAATCAAATAAAACATCACAGCACAGAATAGAAAATAGGAACAGAATAGAAAATACCAGAGGGTACTGCAGTAAGTATTGTTTTTACAAAACTTTTGCTACATGATTATAGACTAAATGTTGCACTGGGTTTCAGAGGACAGTGAATTTCATACTGTTAGCCAAGGCCAAATATGAGAAAAACTTTCTCAAAGGCTAAAAAGTCTAACTGTAATTAGAAAGTTCCCAATGCTAAGTTAGCAATATTACAGATTTTGCTGCCATTGAGAACTGTGGGCTAGGGAGCTGAGTTCAGTTATTACAGAATTAGAAACGTTTTCATATCAATGTTTGTGTTTCAAATCTTAAACTACAGCCATTGTTTGATTTTTGGTACAATGAGAAGCTATATAACTATATAGTAAAATAAAAAATTAAATGAATGTATTTCTTAAAGATTATAATGGCTGCAAATCAAAAGCAAAAAGGACTGAAGGCTGTGAGGTTATCTGGGGACTTGGGTGGCCCTAGTTTTAAAAAATCATGATTAAGAACTCAGAAGACTGTTCTTTCATTTGGCCTAGAACTGGCCAACTCCCTCTCTGTCCTGCAGACAGTCTTCATTGCATACGTCCTAGGCATAATCAGAAAGGGTCCAGGGAGGAGATCAAATGTGACAAGTCTAAGCCCTGGACTCAAAGATCATATTACCACTTATTGTGCCCATTCTATGCTGACCCTGTCTGAGACACCAGGGTGAAGATGGTGAGAGGCGTCCTTGCCATCATAAAGGGACCAGTGGGCCTGCCAGACACAAAAGTGGACATTAATATGTGATGGTGGGAGCCCTAATGGGTGCGGTAAGACACATAGGTGGGAACTCTGACCCCAGCAATGGGGGCAGTGGGAAGTGGGCAGAAATAGCACGAAGGATGAGGAGGGTCTCAGCCAGTCCTGAAGGTTGAACACGAATTAGGCAGGTGGAGAAAATACCATCCAGGCCGATGACAAAGTTCTGGAAGGCAATGCATGCTCCCTGCCTGGTGGAGGAGACTGTCTGGCGCATCTTCCCCGGGCCCTGGAGGGCTGTATCAGACAAGGTCAGGAGTGAACTGGGTAGGGCAGAGTGCTGCTCAGGGTGAAGAATGCAAGGCAAGGTGAGTCATCACTGAGGAGGAAAACCAGAGGTCACACCCAAGGGACGGTAGCACCTGGCAGATCCAAAGTGTAGGTAGGCATGAGGCTGTGTGCGGTGTGCACGAAAAGGCCAGGAAAGGACAAGTTCAGTGTTATTGCCTGGATTATGTCCCCCAAGTTCATCTGTTGAAGCTCAAACCCTGATATGATTATATTAGAAGATGGGGCCTTTGGGAGGTAATTCAGATTAAATTATGACCTCCCTATTTGGGAGGTCATAAGGGTGGGTCCCTAATCAGATAGAACTGGTGTCCTTATAAGAAGAGAGAGAGACACCAGAGCACACTCTCTCTCTTCATGGGCACTCAGAAGAAAAAGGTCAGGTGGGGACACAGCAAGAAGACCTCCATCTTACAAGCCAAAAAGAGAGCTCTCACCGATACCAACCCTGCCAGCACCTTGATCTTGGACTTCTAACCTTCATAACTATGAGAAAATCGATTTCTGTCGTTTCGGCCACCCAGGCTGTGGTATTTTGTAATGACAGTGCAAGCAGATTGACTGTCAGGTGGGGAGGAAGAGCTCATGCTGGGGCAAGGAGACAGGCAGGACCAGCTACATAATTTGCAGGGCCATGTGCAGAATGGAAATGCTGGACTCTATTCAAAAATTGTTGAAAATTTCAAGACAGCAAGAGTAGAGCTTTAAGCCATGTGCCCATGCACAGGCTGTACACCCATGAAGCTGGCCCTGAGAAGTTCAAGATACAGGCCTTGAACTAATACTGGGGTCAGGGGTCTGCCTGTACTGCATGCTGGGGTCCTCAGGAGAGCTTGTGCACAGAGCTAGGCATGCACAACCAACTCAGACAGCAAACAGAAAACCGTGATTGGAATTTAAATGAAGTTGCAAAGGAAGTGTAGTAAGCACAGGCAGAAAGAGATAAATCCTGCAGGAGGACTGAAGGTAAGAAATGAGCAGGTGACAGAAGCACCTTTTGTAGAATCAAAATCCCTACTCATCCCCTCAACCTAGAGCAGAAGCCTGAGCAGCCAGGTCTATACCACGTGACTGCACTGCTGGCAGCAAGGGATTGGAGCAGGGGTGATCAGCTGCCCCCCCCCAGCCAATCAGAGCTCTCTCCTGAGAATGGCAGGGGTCGGAATTCTAAAAGATGTGAACTGGGGAGCTGTGAGTGATCATTCTCCCTCCTAAAGGAACTTCAGAGAAGAAAGAAGGAAGCCAGGCCACAGAGGGGAGCCACTTGGGTTCATGACAGCCTCTCCATCCCTGATTCTTGTCCTTTATGGACATCTGGTTTCATTGCTGCCCTCTAGTGCCATGAAATGCTGGATCTTTTTTGACAAACCCTCCTCTTTTGCTTCAGCTAGCTTGCGTGGGTTTCTGTAACTTGCTGGGGGTTGGAAAAGGCTTCATTTCACAGAGGATGGGGGAAATGAGCAAGAAATAGGGAGCGAATGGCATCGTGGGAGAGTGGGGTAGAGGCAGGCAGGTGGAGGCCAACACCTGAGGTGATGGAGAGACAGGGTAAGTCGAGTAGGAGAGGGAAGGGACCACAGCAGAGTTTTAAAACTGCTGTCCTGGCAACTGGCAATGTGGAGGGGACAGCCCAGAGGGGCTGGGACAGGAGGCCAGGGAGACATTACACCTTATCCCCAAGGGGAGACTGAGGAAATCCCATGCCCCATGCAAAAGGGCAGACCCAGAGAAGGCTCCATGGCTGGCCCTCTGGTTCTGCAGGAACCCAGCAGCCTCCCACCCCAGAGGTCACGGCCGTGTGGGGTAATCTGCTGAGCACTTCTTTCACATTCCTTCAGGTTTGCTAGTTTTTACATGGAGAATTTTCAGTTCATGAGTGGGAGGCTGTAATAAGAGGGAGTGGGAGAAGGGAGAATATATAGTACTTTATTAAAAGACTGGATTTCGATCAGAGGGCTTCTTTTCAGTTCTGAGGGGGAGCACTTCCTCCCTGATCCTGAGTAAGTCCCTTTTTATTTGATTTTCTCCTCCTTTCAGTCCCTTTACTCATTTGTTCATTCATCAACTCATTCCTTATTACTCCTTGTTATTCATTTGTTTGAATTCTACCTCTGCCACCTACTAGTGTTTGTTCTTGGCCATATTTCTCTCTCTTCTTTTTTTCTTAGTGGAAAATCACTTGATTTATTTTCCCACCAGATAAAAGTAGAAACCACACTTAAGTACAGTCAAATTGTAGGAGCATCAAATATATGAATTCCCTTATCAGGTCTTATTTATAATTTGTCATAAACCACTCTTTCTTTAAAAATAACTTTCTCCCACCCCAGCTTTATTGAGATATAATCCCCCCCCAACATTGTGTAAGTTTAAGATGTAAAGTTGATTTGATACACTTTCGTATTACAAAATGATTACATAACAACATAGCCTTAGCTAATACTTCTATCGCGTTACATAATTGCCAATTCTTTTTTGCGATGGAAACATTTAAGATCTACTCTTGTAGCAACTTCCAAGTACATATACAATATTATTAAGTATAATCACCATACTGTACATTAGAGCCCCAGAACTTATTCATCTTATAACCCCAAGTTTGTACCCTTTGACCAACGTCTCCCCATTTCTTCCAGCCCCAGGCAACCATCACTCTACTCTGTTTCTGTGAATTTGGCTCTTTCAATTCCACATATAAACAAGATCAGACAGAATTCGTCTTTTCCTGTCTGACTTACTTCACTTGGCATAATGATCTCAAGGTTCATCCATGTTGTTACAAATGGTAGGATTTCCTCCTTTTGGATGGGTGTTGGGAGGATTAAAAGAGTCAATACATGTAATGCCCTGAGAACTGTGCCTAGCACTGAAAGCCTTCACAAATGTGATGTTTTGATTTTTAAATATTGATAAAACACCTACTACACACTAGGCCTAAAGGATCGAGAGATGGATAAGACATGATATCTGCTCTTCAGATGGCCAGCATCCAATAGGCACAGACACAGAAACAAATAATCCAGGACAGCACTATCTGTGATGTGCTAGAGGGAGGATTCAGGTACTGTGGGAGAGGGCAGGGACTGACTTGCTGGAGGGTTTTGAATGATAAAGAGGAGTCTACATGGAGAGAAGCAGATAGAGAGAATTCCAATCAAAAGAAATTGCATTAAGCAAAAGCTTGGAGGCAAGAAAGGACATGGTGTGCTTGGGGATGACTTAGTAGGGCCTTATGGCTGAAGCTTAAAGTGTTTGGCCTGAGGGATGAGGGAGGGTAGACGAGAGGCTGAGTGATAGGTGAGAAAATACAACAGAAATATCTGACCTGTGATTTCTGGCTTACCGAGACATTTAGAGAAAATATTTGCCGCCTCCCAGGCTAGAAAAAGAAAGCACAGAGTCTTAAGAATTACCCTAAAGAAGAATCTTCACTCATTCATGCCGCCCCCGTGGGAACATCTGTGCCAAGTCTACCCTGGACTCCCCTGTGGGGGAGGACATGGCATGATTTCCGAAGCTATCAACCCTGCCCAAACCCAGGCTCCAGCGCTGACGTGCTGGGTCCTGAGGGGTGGGCAGGACAGGTGTGAGCCAAGAGGCGGACGAGTGTCCAGACGGTAGCTGAGGTGGGCACGGCCAAGCCCCACTGACCTGCCGGTCCCCCGACCTCTCCCTGGGCTTCATGCCCAGTCCTGAGCTCCTGCCCCTTCGTCTCATCATGACTGTTCCGGCCCTGTGTCAGCTGGACGCCCCGCCCCCTGCTGGTGACATCTGCTGCCACCTCCAAATGTGTTCTGTGGCTGCCTTGTATCCTGCTCCTGCAGTGAGGCCCTGACACCTGTCTCCTGGTGTCCTGAGGGAGGGCAGCCACAGCTGTGGCTCAGGATCTGGGGAGGGGGTGCGAGATGCATTCCTGTGATTCTTTTGCCCTATTTTAACAGGGGCCTGTTGGCAACGGTGCTCACACTCTTTTTTAGGTCTCACCCCCTGAACAGGCTAAGCCAGGGGAATTCCAGGCCTGGAGGAGAGAGGAAAGAATCTGGGGCCATTTAAGACTTTCCTAGGCCCCAGGTTCTTTTCTCTCCTGAAGGCCTTGTCCACGCCGCACCACACAAAATGGGTCCACATTTCACAGTAAATAGAATTGTTTATCACGTTCTGTTGAGGTGCAGTTTACTTGCTGACAAAATATTTGTGTGTAATCAAATATTAACTTCGATTTTCTTTTCCTTTCTTATTTTGAAGGCAATAATTCTCCCCAGGTGTCAGATGTTGTAAGTCCTTGCCAAACTGAGGTGAAGGCTCTGGGCTGTCTTTAAAGAGCTCCCCACGGATGTCCCCAACCCCTCAACCCTCAGGAGCCTCCCGCTCTGAACCCCGCTGTGTCTGCTGGCACAGTCCTACCCTTAGTGACAACCCTCCTGTGAAATCAACATTCTAGTTAGGTGTGAGGGCCTCGTCTCCCAGTCCAGCCCAGGCATATAATGATAGGTGCTTAGTAAATGTGCCTTGCCTCACAGTTCGAGGAAACTGAGACATAGAGAAGGTAACTTCCCCAAGGTCACCCAGTGACTTTGATGCTCTGAGGGTTGTAGAGGTTAACAGATGTGGGACACTTAGCACGGAGTAAGCACATGCTGAAAGGGGGCTACAGTGCTTCTTCCCCCAAGGGGGAGGGGACTAGGGAGATAACTTGGGGTTTCGAAGCCCTGGAAAGTCCTCCTTTTCTTTGTGGGGAGGAGCAAGAATCTACCTTTTATTCCTGAGTTCTGGGCCTCAGGGGATGGCCTCCATGTCTTCACAGGTGACAGACTCTGGAGTCTGGCAGGAGACAGGGTGTGGAGTGGCTTGAGCCAGAGTAATTCAGTGTAATTAACCCTCGGTGTGGGAAGGGGACAGGGCCAAGGCTGGCTGCTGGGGAGAGGGGCTCAGCCGAGCAGCAACGCGTAGTGTCTTAGGGTGGAGAGGCCCTTCCCCGGCCACCCACAGCAAACCTTAATCCAGCCTGACCTCTCCGCCAGGCACTCTTATTTACATACTTCCCTCAGTGGGGCGTTCATTACCACTAGGGGATGCTCTCAATATTTGGGGGCCCTGACCGTGAGAAAGTTCTCATTTATTCTGAGCTGACACCGGCCTCCCTGAAGGTTCTCAGGTGGGCTGGTGTTCAAGGCCCACCTGGATGGCCCCTTCGCCCTTTCTCCCTACATTCTTCCAGGAGCTGAGTAAGCCATCCAGAATGTTCTGGCTTTCAGACAACATTTCTACCTCTCTTTGCCCCAACCCTGACATTCAAGGCCTTCGGTCCTTGGGCATCCACTCACCCTTCTAAGCTCCTGGCCCACAATCCCTCTCTCTGGGCTGAGGCCCTACCAGCTGGTTAGCTGGGCCCTCAACACACCAAATGGTGTTGCCCTTGACCTTCACCTATGAGGTCCTCCCATGTTCCTATCTCTTCCTGGCGAAGTTACAGGCCCATGTCAAGGGTGGCCTTGGCTGAGAAGCCTCATCTGACCCCTAAGTCAGGGCTACCCTGCCCCCAGACTCCTGTGGCACTCCGCTAAGTGCCTTTGGCACAGGTTCATGCCACCTATATTAGGTTTCTGGGGCCACTACAACAAATGACCACAAACCTGGCAGCTTGAAACAACAAACATTTATTCTTTCCTAGTTCCGGAAGCCAGAAGTCTGAGATCAAGGTGTCAGCAGAATGGGTTCTCCCTGGAGTGGAGGTATGAGGGAGAATCTCTTCCGGGTCTCCCCCGGTTTCTGGTGGTGACAGGCAGCCCTTGGCGTTCCCGGGCTTAGGGCTTTCTCAGTCCACGTGGCCTCATTTTCACATGGCTTCCTCCTCGCTGGGTCCCTGGGTCTCTTTTCTCTTAGAAGGACACCAGTCATTGGATTTAGGGCCCACTCTAAATTCCCCACTCTAAATTCCAAATGATCTCATCCTGAGATCCTAATTATCTCATCCTAATTATCTCCTCAGAGACCTTATTTCCAGATAAGGCCACCTTTACAGGTGTGGAGGTCAGGAACTGGACTGATCTTGCGGGGAGCGGGGTCAGGAGTCAACCACTACGCCATCCCGCCAGCCTGGGAGTGCTCGGGATTCACAGATGGCGTCTCCTTCGCCTCTGCGTACCATGGAAAGTGCTAGTCGTTGACTGACTCAATGCCTGGGAATCCAAATAATGTGCCCAAAGCAGGTGCCTGGGGGTCTGGGGGTGGAGTGGATGGAATGGGTAGCCCACAGATACCATGAACTGGCTTCCCTGCCTCCCCCAGTGCCAGCTTCTCTGGAAAGGCTGGAAAAGGGGCCCCTTCCAGGCTGCCCTCTGCCTGGGAGCTGAGCCCAGGCTGTCTCAGCAAATGGGACCCAGTGGGAACCTGGGGTCTTGTGGGTGAAACCCAGGTTGAAAAATAAAGGCCAAGGGATGACAGCAGGGGGAGGGGTGTGGGCTGGCCCCATGACTGTTTTGACTCAAATGGAGGCAGCAACAAGGCTTGGCGTGGGGGTGGGGGGGGGGGGGATGAGGACACAGGGGGGGCTAGGTGTCTGGCTTGTCCCCTGCCG
>KE757852.1:8841-49453 GCA_000465285.1 Eidolon helvum
AAGATTGGGACAGGGTGGGGCTTGTTTTGAAGCAAAAGAAGAGTGGAAGGTCTCAGTGGGACTATTTGGAGAGAGGGAGCCTGCTGAACAGGGATACAACCGATTCCAAAGAATGGTGACCGGAGCCTGATTCCATCACCTAAACAGAGTCCAGGAATAGATCTTCAGCAGTTGAAGCCTGTTGCCTTTTTCTAGCGTACTTTCTTCTCAGGCCCTTGAGCTTAGTATAATTTCAGGAGCCCTCTGAGCATCAGATTATATTGCTTCCAATTTAATTATTGACAGGGACAACATCTCTCAATCCATAATTAAAGATAAAAAGGTTTTGAATAGTATTGGCATAAGAATAGACGTATAGATAAAATTGAGAGTCCACAAATAAACTCATACAGTTATGGTCAGTTGATTTTGCAAGAGTGCCAAGACAATTCACTGGGCAAAGAATAATATTTTCAACAAATGGTGCTGGGACAACTCGATGTTCACATGCAACAGAATGAAATTTGACCCCTACCTTGAACCATTTACAAAAATTAATGTAAAATGGATCATAGACCTACATGTAAGATCTCATTCTATACAGCTCTTAGAAGAAAACTTATTGGTAAATCTTTATGACCTTGGGTTTCTTGATATGATACCAAAGCACAAGCGACAAAAGAAAAAAATATACAAATCAGACTTCATCAAGATTAAAAACCCTTGTGCATCAAAGAATACCATCAAGAAAGTGAAAAGATAATCCATAGGGTGGGAGAAAATTATTGTAAACCATATATCTGATAAGAAACTTATATCCGGAATACATAAGAACTCTTACAACTCAACAATAAAAAGACTAATAATGCAATTTGAAAATGGGCAAAGGTTTAAATAGATATTTCTCTAAAAAAGACATACAAATGGGCAACAAGTATGTGAAAAGATGCTAAAAATTATTAGTTTCAAAACCACAATGAAATATCATCTCTCATCCACCAGGATGGCTAAAATTTAAAAAAGGACAATAACAAGTGTCAGTGAAGATGAGGAGAAATTGGAACCCTTGTACATTGCTGGTGGGAATGTAAAATAGTATGGACACTTTGGAGAACAGTTTCACAGTACTTTAAAAGGTTACACATAGAGTTATCATATGACTCGGCAATTCCACTTCTAGGTATATACCGAGAAGAAATGAAGACAAATGTCCACACAAACCCTTGTATGTGAATATTTAAAATAGCATTTTTCGTAATAGCCAAAAAGTAGAAGGAACTCAAATCATCATCAACTGATGAATGAGTGAACAGATTGTGGTTTATCCATAGAATGGTATAATATTCAGCCATAAAAAAGGAATAAAATATTGATACCTACTATGACATGGATGAGTCTTCAAAATATTATACTAAGTGAATGAAGCCAGTCACAAAAGACCATTTAGTGTATCATTCTATTTATATGAAATGTCCAGGATAGGCAAATGTATACAGAAAGAAAGTAGATTAGTGGTTGCCTAGGGCTGGGGAGAGGGTTAAGGTGGGGGGAGGTTGAAGAGGCGATAGCTAAAGAGTGTGGGGTTTATTTCAGAGGTGACAAAAATGTCATGATCAGCCTCTGTGTGTGACATGCTACAAACATCAAGATAGGTGAAACCTGACATTGCCCTCGAGCACCTTAGCTCACAATGAAGCAAAAAACCCAAAGACATAAACAGAGAAATTTAAATTTGAAAAAAAAAAAAAAAGTGCTACGGATTACCAGAACAGGTTATTAAGCCCTAAATCCTGAAAGACTTTTCAGAGGAGGTGATGTTTAAATGAGATATGATGGACAGGGAGGAGTTTGCCAGACATGGAAAGAAGAATGTGGCGGATAGGATTCCAGGCTCAGAGAATAATGTATGTGAAGTCACAAAGTCACGGCAGAGCCTGGATTGTTCTGGGAGTAGGTAATTCATGTGTCAAGAGGGTGTCTTGACTGGGGGTGGAGTGATTAGTCAGAATGATAAGCAAACCTAGGTTGAAGGAACCTTGGGTATCATTTTAAGAAATCCCAGTGTTATCTTGCAGGCAAAGGGGAGCCAACAAAGGAAATGCACAATTGGCTTCTCAGAAGGAAGGTAGCTCTGCAAACAGTGCGGGATAGAGTGAGGAGGAGACGTGGGGGACAGGAAACGGGTTCAGGGTCTCTTGCAGGAGATGGCAAGGACGGTCACACTGAGAATGGTGGCGTGGCTGTGCTCAAACACTTCTGAGCTAGATTAACAGAATGTGCGCAGTGGGTTTATTCACATGAGAGAAGGAGGAGTCTGAGATGACCCTGCAGTTTCTAACGCCAGAGGCAGAATGGCTGGAGACACAATTCACTCTGATAATGATGGAGGTGGGAGAGCAGGTTCGGCTGGAGGATAACATGTTCGATCTTGAACAATCTCTGCTTCAGGTGTCTGCAGGACATCGAGATGGAGTGTCCAGGTGGTTAGAAATCTGTGTCTGGAGCTCAGGAGAGCTATCTGGGCCTAAGATACAGAGTTGGGGTTCTTAAGCCTATAGATAGAAGCTGAAGCCTTGAGACAGATGAATCATTTAGGGAAAATATATAAAGTCAAAACAAGCCGGGCCTACATGTGGGACGCATTTAAGATGCAGGTTCATGAGAAGAGCTGGTGAAAGAGACAGAGGAGGAACCGTGTGACACAGGAGGGAAGGGTGATGTGGAAACCTGGCGTAGGGTTTGGAGTCATCCCTTAGGAATGAACAGAGGAAGAAACTAAGAAGTCAGGAAGCTGAAACCATACATAAAAATGGGTATTCAGTCGATCAGGATGAGGGGATTGGGAGCAGGAGGGCACAGTGGGGCTGAGCCGCCGCTGGTGCGGGATAAAAGGGTGTCTGTCCAAAGCAGAGTGAGGAAGTCAGAGCACATTCACTGTCTCTATGACCTTGCCCAGTGTTGGTCTTTTTAAAATTGTGTTTTGAAATTCTTGTTATGAGAATCTTTAATGATAAACAAGCAGTCACCTTTTAAAAAGTGCTTGAAAATGTTTTAGGAAAAAAATGCCTTTGAAAGTTTATAGAACCTCTCCCATTAAAAAAAAAAAGGTTCATTTAGACTAAGAATTATAACATTGACATTGAAATACATTAAAGTATCCTTTCTGTTGTTGTTAACATTCGTCTAATTGTTTCTTTACTCCTTTTCCTGCTGATTTTTTCTTCCCGCAAATCCCTCTGCACTTGGGGAACTGGCTTTTATTACCTTTAATTATGCACAGCCTGGAAGCAGATGCTACCCATGGAGGTATTTTGTCTTATGCAGTCACACATGTGGGGATAAACCACACCAGATGACAAGTGCCAACACTGCTTCATGTGCTTCCTGAAGATCAACGTGACCAACTTGCTTATGAAAAAGCTTCATTTCCAAGGACCTAATTAATTACAGGATTAACATAGCATCATTTGGGGATGAAGTAAAAGAAGTGGCTCTTTGTGACCTAGCCTAGGCTTAAACACAGATTTGCTGCGTGACCTTGGCCAAGTAATTGCAACTTTCTAGCCTCCATCTCATTATCTGTAAAATTCAGTGGTCAGATAAGAATCAGTGCTTCTGGAACTTACCCCATGACAAGCATCTCCCAGGATTCTTGTTCAATGCAGAGAGAGATTCTAGGCCCCATCCCAGGCCCACTGGATCAGAGTGTCTGCGGGTGGAGCCCAGGAAGCTGCATGTTTACCAAGCGCTCTCGAAAGTCCCTCCCAGCTCTGCGACTCCATCTTTCTGTGATGCCGGTTTATGCCAGGGCAGTAGCTGCAGTGAACCGGATTTTCCCTTTAAGCCCCATTGGAGTGCCACTGCTGGGCGGTGTGTTGGAGGCGTTGGGTAGGAATATGGAGAAGGGTGCTATTTATTTGCTAGCCATTTATATGCATGTAGGGCACTTCGGCCTAAGGAAGAAGTGACAAAACAGGGGCTTCTCCACTTCATCTCCACTTCCTTTGCTAACCCCAGACATGCCCCTTGGGAGAGGTGGGCACCATGGCATGGCGGGAGAGGCTTCCGGCGTGACGAGGAATGTATCCTCAGTGATGGTGTGGTGCTTGGAAAGCACAGTGATGTCCTTCAGTCTCCTCCCCGAGAGAGAAGCTGTTCTTTTGGTATTTCAGTTCCTTTAGAATGATGTCACTCATTAGGGTCTCCCAAAGGCTTCATTCAGAATAGCGTCTTTAAGTACCCACTTGAGTGCCATGAAACCATTAAAATAGGCATCATTTCCACTCTGTCTAAGCTTTCCATCAGGGTGGACAAACATGTCAAGGGGCAAACAGAGCTGCACAACATCGGGAGAAACATAAACAGAGACCTTGCCCGGCAAATTAACATAATTTGAAATATCGACATTCTGAACAGGAATTAGTACTTGTTCTCATGTTCTGGCTTAAGAGGGTTGGAGTCGGTCCAGGGGTACAGGCTTCACAATGCTATGCCAACAGAAATTGAGTTATTTCCTCCCTATCTATTCACCCTGCCTCCAAATTTGAGATTTCAAATTTATTCATAAACATTTATTAACTTTTTTCTATTTTCTAGGAGTTACACACCAGGGATACAAAAATTAAGATACTTTCTTGCCTTCGGGGGCTCGGCAATGACAAAAATTGGGAAAATGCAAGAACTTTTCGCTGAGAAAATACTGGAGACCTTTCTTAGGAATTTGAAAAAATCAAACCCCAAATAAACATGCAAATGTTTAGAACACTATTTAAAATCAACTCGGCCTCCGAGTTTTACCCAAGATTAGTTAAAAGCCCAAGCCAGCTTATTTCAGGGGATTGCCATAATTATCTTATTGTAAATTAGTTGGATTTTCATGTGTGTGTGTGGGTCAGATGAGTTGATCTCATTTTGACTGGAAGCTGTTTTTTCCTTTGTATTTGTAGGAAGCAGCAGGCCTAAGTGGATCAGCACTGTGGCCTGTATACATATGGGTAGCTGATGTTTCTTTCCAAGGCATCTTTAGATATGAACGATTCTGGATGCAATTCTGTCAGCAGAACTCAAATGCAAACCTTCCCTAAGTCTGTGTTCAACTTTTCTGACTTTCGAGGTCATGTTTTAGAAACAGCTGAGTCTCCTGCATGTTGATTTCTCTGAAGATCTGTTATGAAAATAGTTAATGAGCTAGGGGCAGAGAAAGTGGACCCGGAATCCTTAAAACATTCCCCAAGGACATAACAACTACCACAAACCAACATCTTTATACCATCTAATTGTGCTCATGGCAAGAAGCTGCCTACTGAAGATTGGATGTATTTGGCCGAGGACATAATATAAATTTTTTCCATATGTTGGCTCAACCTTTATGGGCCTATAATTTGATTTTCTGAGATGTAATTTGGTTTCACTTGCTGCTTTAATTCTAGATTTGCCTCACAGCAAGCAATAAGTTGGGTTCCCCCAGCCTTGTCCAAATCTTCCCTAACCCCTTCGAGCTGGGTAGAGTACCTCTTCTCAGAGCTCCCAAAATACTTTTTGCATCACTATTACTGCTTTTTTCCTTATTGTTTTATAATCATAATTATCCTTATTCATCTGACTTCACTACTAGGCTGTGAGCTTCTTGAGGATAACAATATTATATCATTTATCTCTTCCTTGCTTGGCACACGGCAGATGTTTAACAAATGTTTTTTAAATAAATGATTAACTACATGGATACATGTATGTATGAATGAATGAATGAATGAATGATGCGAGGATAAATGCATCATTGGGCGCAATGGAATTTAGTTGCTATGTTGTGTTGCTAAACAACTCCCTCTCTAGGGGCAACCAGTTATCAGTTGTGGGTATTAAGAGTGATTTAGATCCCATATTGCACATGGTGCTCAATTTGAAAAACAGACATACCAGCTAAGTTGATTATAAAGTGAGATTCTGTGTCATGAATCCTGCTTTGGAGAGATGAGTTCTGGAGAAAGAAGATGAGTTCTGGAGTCAAGAGCAGGTGGGTTAAGACATCAGATAGAGAGGTGTGAGAGAGAGCAGAGAGAACATGGGGTCTTCGAACCAGTAGGGCTGAGAACTGGGGTTGAGAGAGGGGGGCTGAGGCCTCAAGAAACAATATGGGGGGATAATTCAGTGGGGAGGGGGTCTAAGCATTGGGAGATTTCTGATTTAGAGACTTATAGTTCCCAGGCATTTGTCAGGTCATTAGAAAAGAAGTAGTGATGGAGGGTTGAAACCTCTGGAAGGAGTCTGGAAGCGCTTACACCAGTGCCTGTGGGGATGGTCACCGCTGTGTCTGGGTAGCGCAGAGCTGCTGCCACTCCACACTCTTCCAGCCTGGAGGGGAGACGAGCCGGCCTCCACCGGCCATACTGAACACCGCGATTTCAACCCACTGAGTCTAATGAGAAAGGAATTTCTAAACCTGAAACTGAGAGTCTTTGGGCAATTATTAGGGATTTAATTCCCTTCTTTATTTATTTTCTAATGCTGAAATTTGGCAGACTTTTCCCTTTTGCCACAAGATGAAGAATATTTGTATTAAGAAAAGAATCTACACACACACGTGTGCGCACACACACACACACACAGAGTCTCTGACATCTAGTCGCTTACAGTTGAAACAATGATTCTGACACTGAGAAGAAAGCCGATATGCAAAGAGCAGTTATCTGACCCTGAACAAACTCTGCGTATGTCATGGTCAAGTCAGAATCGGAGAAGGAAGAATGAGGTTTACTTCTTGAAAAGAAGGTGATTCTGATGAGTGAAAATAATTCTGCAGGGAGTCCTATGAAAATGGTAGGGATTTTATCCAAAAAGTAAATTATCAGGACAAGTTAAAGCAGACTAGAAGAATTATGGAGCCTCCGTGGGGCCTGCCTGCACATGGTTAAGGTATAATTTAACGCAGACCAACGTATGTTTTCTCGTTACAGAGCATCTAGTTGTCTTTGCTTGATGATTGTTGGCATTTCTGTTTCAGATAAAAAATTGAGAGCGTCCCTGCTGCTGTAGACGTTCAGAGGTAGCAGACTGCTGAGTGGGGTTGTGGAAGGGTTTTATCCAGGGGTGCTGCCTGTCCTCCTGATCTGTCATTTCTAGACCCTAGTGACCTCAGATCTCGAATCATTCCTGCCACTTTTACTAATAAATATCTGGTCCAATGTGCATTTCCGGGCATTGGGCAATCTGATGAGCTCTCTGTTCCACTTATTCAATGCTGCTCAGAAACCACACTGGGTTAGCTGCAGAGTGCCTTGGCTCTGACACAGAAAAAACGGTCTTATTTCCTTACATTTTTAATGCCAAGGCATGGGTCGGTAAAAGAGGGTTAGGCCATGCCAATGTTATTTCCTTTTGTGCTGAAGGGGCAGGATGTAGGGTGGTGGGTGGTGGTGGAAGGGGAAGGGCGGGAGAGTGGGAAGCAGCCTATATGACTGTCAATAAGGTAGTTGATTCTATGTCACGTGATATTCTAAGCCAGAAGCTGAGATACTGGTACTATACTATTAGCCCGATGGAAATTTCTAAACAGTGATTATCGGTGACCCCTTTATCAACTCAAGGACATTCTCAGGTGTTAGTTCTTTATCGGTAATTTAGATGAAGATATTAAAAGTGATCATTAAGTTTTGAGAGGGCCCCCGTTTTCAGGGAGGGGATGCTATCAACTTGAACAGTAGGAATAGAATGCAACGTGACTTTGTAAAATCAGAAAATTTGTGTGTTAAAAATAAAATTGCTCTCAATCCCAGCAGAGACAAATGCATGTTGAAATCTTCAGGAGTCATATGTAGACTCAGGGGAAACAGACGACTAAAGAGTCACAAATGCAGAAGAAAGTGCTTCCATGTCAGAGTGGACCACAGACTAAAAGAGTTAGTGCTGTAGTCTTATAATTAAACCAATTTATTGTGACTCAAGGATAAATTAAAGGGAGCTTGCCATACAAAGATAAGACATCATCTCTCCGTGGTGTTTAGCACTTGGAGTTCATTTATTTTTTATGATTCCCCTTTAAAAAGAGCAAATATTCTAGAGAAATACAATAATGGTGATGATAGAAATGACCAACAGAAGAAAGAGGAAACTAATAGCTCCTCACATTTGAGAAGATGCTCAGGCGTGGCTTTCAGTGCCCGTTACATGAGACAGCACCATGGGATCTTCAGCGTTATTTTAGGGTCTCCTCTGCAGGGCCAAATTTTACAACTTTGGGACTCAATTTTTCCTGAATAACGAAAAAATAGGTAAGCTGATGGGCTAAAATTAGCCGCTAATTATTTGCAAAGCACTCCTCTGTCAGTTTCCCCTCGTGCCTGTCCTACTTTTCTTCGTCCCTAGCCGTAGAGACCATTTATCTTTTTAAACAACTGCAGAATCGCAGCAGCACTTTTTTGGCCTGAAATTCAGGCTTCTTTTGTAGTGATTCTGGCCAATTATGGCTCTCCACTCAAATGCTAACCCATAAATGAGAGATAGTGAAGCTGAGGTTCTCAGCTAATATTTCTGGCAATCAGCTATGCCCAGAATCACTGGGCTTGAGAGCAAACTCCCAGGGGCAGCCGAGCGGGTCTGGGTGAGGGCTGCCTCTTCTGGCCTCCACAGTGCCCTGGGCTTCCGGTCTCCACACCATCTATGACACTTTCATGTTGTGTTTTTCTATGTATTAAGTTTATGCTTTAGATCAATGCTTCTCGAACTTCAGTGTGCATTTAAGTCATCTAAGGATCTTGCTGAAATCCAGATTCTGGTTCAGTAGGTTCAGGGCGGAGCTCTGAAAAGCGGCCACCAAGGTAACACTCAGGAACGCATTTGTGTCCTTCCACAAAGTCAAGTTTATCCAGTGGAACCTTCTCAGATAAACCGATCAGGCGCCCATGCAGGTTAACACACAACACACGCAGCGGGGAAGGACAGAGTCTTACGTGACAGAGCGTAGAGATGAAAGTCCTTAGCGTCTCCAAAGCAAGCTCTGTTGACTGGCAGCGGAGAGCCGCGCCACGGTCCCAAGCCAGCGGCTATGACGGGTCAGAAGGTCAGAGTCTTCGGCTCCTAGCGCATCCATCAGCGATGCCGTCGGGTCAGGCTTGGCATCGTCTGTCTAAGGTGTCCAGTGTATATGGACCTTACAAAGTGGGATCCTCATGCTTATCGGCTCCTGCAGACGGGGCTGATGTTTCTGGGGTTTGGGGAATTCTGGTTATACCCCGAGGGCGTTCCCAAGAATCCATTTTGTAAAGTCCATAAAGTCCTCATTTCTTTATGCTCAGTATAGCTTGAGAGGACATTTCTGAGATGCTCCTGGGAGAAGTCAATGCTGCTAGCTCTGTGCAATGCACTGTCAATTCCTTGGTAGCTGTGAAAAGGTCTTTGGATTAAAAAAAAAAATCTCTGTGGAAGTGTGGCATATGTTCAGAAATGTCAACAAATCATCACAGTTCAATATATTTCCCCCCAAAATGCACACACTTGTGTAATCAGTCCCCAGATCAAAATTTAGAACATTGCCATGCACCCTAGGAGCCCTCCTCATGCCCTATTTGGTCACTACTTCTTCCCAAAGGGGATCTGACTTCCTTCCCTTTAGCTGTTACCCACAATACTCTGGTGAACACATTTGTATCGTCCTTTTATTCATGTGTGCATGTATTTCTCTAGGGTAGATAACTAGTCCCATTCTGATTTCAATGGGAAAATGGTGCCCCATAGAAACATGGACTAACTTGTGTCTATATTAGGACAGAATGATTTAGTCTTTGGATAGCTTTTGTCTAAGGAATTAAAGACTTATGAATGATTGATAAATGCTGCTAATAGCCTTAGGTTGTTTTGCATTATTTTCTTGTTGAACTAAAACAGAGAAACTGTGATCAGTGCCCCTTCTAGGCCCAAAGTATGTTTGTTCTTTACATATAGTCTAAATTTAGAAAATATGACCTTATAATTTGTTGAAAAGAAATAGGTCTGGAGTTTTGAAGACATCTCCAGTATGCTAGTTTATAACATGAAGAGTATTTTCTAAAAATGGGATGGACAAATCTCCTTCTACATTCTGAGAGGAAATACCCTTAGTGTTAATTAGTGATAAAAATTTGGCAAGGACTGGGGTTCTTAAATCAGGATAGAATCTAAATAATTCTGATGATGAGAGAGCTCTTCTGGAGCTTTTCCAATTGGGTAGCTAATCAGCTAGCTATCAGGGTAGAGGTATGATGCAGTTATAATAGAGTTATATAATCTATGAAAGATATACCCACAATTGTAGATAGCAAATTCTCTGGTTTAAAAAAAAAAGTGAGCATGTTTTGATAATTCTATTTACAAAAGATTCACAGTGGACTTAGTCTCCCAGAATATAATTTCACCATTATCTGTAACTATTGGTATCAAAATCTTCATTGGAGTCTATTATCTAATTTTTTGAGGTAACAATTATAAAAAATATAAATTTTATGTATCTACACTTGATTTTTTTTATATAATAAGATTTATTACTTTGCCAGGCTGCTTTTGAGGGATTTGGTTTTTTGTATGATTGCTGGTGTGTTTTTATCGGTCTCTAATTGTGATTCAACAAGAGATAGATGATACGTTCCTTTTTCTTTTTTTTTTTTTTTGATACATTTCTTTTTAATTCAGGCAGTTTCCCTAGAGATATGACCCAATCTAAATTCCCTAAATAATTTCTAAAAAATCTGCAGCCTTGGCAGAACCATTGCAAACTTTGATGTCCAAGTGCTCCTAAATTAAGATCTTAGCTAGTGGATATTTAAAAATATATAATATTCAGAAGACCAGCAGTTGGTTCCAGACATCTGAAGGATTAGCATACAGATTAGTAAAATGATACATGGGCATATTAAGGCATATTTAGTGTTGTCAGGAACTTGGATTAGGATCATGAAAACAGTTTCTTTTTATGTGCATGTGATCACTTGGAGAATGGGTTTCTGTTATTAAACGCAACCAGAATTTATTTACTCATTTTAAAAGGTCCACTGGGTGTGTATTATATGTCAGGTGCCATGGTAGGCACCAAAGGCACAGAGATGACCATTCCTGTCCTGGTGTGATCCACAGTCTACCTGGGAGCCAGACATATGAACAAACATTGGCAACTGGGGTGAAAACTTTTAAGATGTTGTATCCTATTTGTATTAACAGCAATTAACCCCGAACCTAACAGAGTAAATACTTGAATGAAGAAGACATATCCCCTAATACAAGAATGTTCTGAGAAGGTACAGTGGTGATCCAAAAGGAATATTTGTCAACTCAGCCTGTGGTGGGGTGGGAAGGCCAGTCTTCATGGAGGAAAAACATATCGCTGGTGTGTATGCTGAATGCCGTCCCCCCGTAGATGTCCATGTCCACATCTCTGGAACCTGTGAATGTGTAAGTGCCAAAAGGGACTTTGCAGATGAGAGTAAGTGAAAGATCCTGAGATGGGAGATCAGCCATGTGGGCCCAATGACATCATGGGGTCCTTCTGAGAGAGACGCAGGGGGATCGGAGTCAGAAGGAAAAGTGAGAGAAGCAGGGTTTGGAGGATGCAACTGCGAGAAGGAGCCACAGCCACGGGGTGCGGCCACCTCCAGGGCTGGGACAGGCACGGGCTGCTGCAGCCCTGGAGCCTCCAGAAAGTCAGCCCTGCTGACACCTTGACTGTAGACTACTGAGCTTGATTTTAGACTTTCGAGCTCCTTAACTGTGAGGTAATACATTTGCATTATTTTAAGCGCTAAGTTTCTGGTAATTTGTTACGGTAGCAACAGGAAAGGAATGCACTGGTTCACTGTCACTCTCTCCAACATGGAACTCTGGGTGATTTCAACATACATGCAGACGCTCAGCCAGTTCTCAGGCCTCCCAGTTCCGTGATGTTCTTTCTTTCAGTGATCTCTGTCCTACTTCGGTCACCCACTCCCTTGGTCATGGCCTAGACTTAGTATTACCAATAACAGCAAGTCCTCTATAACTTTCACTTTTAAAGATCTCACTCTGGCCACCGCTTCCTATTTTTCTATTGCTGTCTCTACTATCCGAATTCCAGTAGTCCTTCGACCCCGCTGGATCCTCCGATCCACTGATCCTGCCACCTGTTCACTGTCCTTCACCTGCTCATGTCTTTATTTCCCTCCGGACCCGATTTAGATTTCTTGGACAATCATTGTAAACATGCCCTTGCCCACACTCCAGACTTCCTTGCCTCTCATTCACTGTGACCTATCTGCTTGCCAAAATTCCACCCCTGTTTACATCCAGTTTTCTGCCTACTCCTTGCCTGCACTTGGACAGCTGAACATGACTGAAGAAAAACACACAACCATGCCGTTGGCCCCAATTTAAGCTTACAATCACAAACGTCAAGGAGGCCTCGTGCTGCCCAGCCGTCCTACCACACGTCCGTAGTCCCGCCGCTGCAGCCACACCTCCCTCTCTCCCATGCTGACGACACACCCTCCTCCTTCACTCCTGCCTTGCTCTGATCTCACTGTAGACTCCCACATGTCCCTCCCTCCCCAGGGAGCTCATCCAGACCCATGGTGTTAGGTACACTGACTGTTCCCAAATTTATACGCCCAGATCACTCTTTTGAACGCCAGACTTTAACATCTAGTTGCTGCCTCCTCATCTCTAAGTGGATTTTTGGTAAGCACATCAAAATTAATAAGTCTGAAGCTGACCTCCTGATTGGCATATCTGTCCCACTACATACCATGCAACCGGCCTCCCAACCTCAATTAATGGCAACTCCATCCCTCGAGAGATGCAAGCCTTAATCTCGACTCCTCTCTTTTATTCATACTCCACATCTCATCCATTAGCAAATCCTATTAGTGATACTTTCACAATATGTTCAGGATCCCACCACTTACCATCTCTACGGCTATAGCCACGGTCCAGACTCTCTCCTGGATTATTGCATGGGCTTCATTTTTTATCTCCATGTTTCTGTCCCACCTCCCTGTCCCAGCAAGAAGATATTGGTCCTGTGGTCATGTGTCTAAATATTTAACAAATATTTATTAGTTGAACGTTTGCTCTGTCTGAAATGTGAGCTCCTGTCAAGTGTCTGCTCCATCTGCCGAGAGTAAATGCCCAAGCTCTCAGAATGGCCAAAAGGCCAACAATGGTCTGCCCCACCCCCACCCCTTTGCCCTCATTTCCTAGCGAACCCCTCTCGTACACTGGGCTCCAGCCACATCGGCCATCCTGCTATCCCTCAAAGAAGCCAAGTATGGCTCCACCTCCAAAACTTTGTGTTTGGAGTTCACTCTGCCTAGAACGTACAGCCTCCCTCAATCTTATGGCTTGCTTTCCAGGCCTCTGCTCAAATTTCACCTAATCAGCAAGAACTTTATAAAACAGGCCTGCCTTACCTCCAGCCCCAGCACTCCCTTGCCCCTGGTCCTTGCTTTATTCTCCTCGATGGCGTTGATTTATGTTCTAACAATATAGTTCATCTCTTCCTTGTGCTCAGTCTTTCTTCTTTCATCTCCTATTCATGTTGATCTGATGACATCCCACCCCTCATAAATTTACTGTGTGCTAATCCCCACCTCAGAGTCTGCTTCTTAGGGAACTTGACCTAAAATAGTTGGTTTCAGGAATGGTCTAGTAGAGCCAACTCTAAAATGGATTTTGGAGCTAGATTATCCACAGGTCACGGGCAGTGACAGGACACTGTGGTAGGTGGAGCATGGATAGTGCTTGGCACGCTGTAGCTCTGCGGCTGTCAAAAGTTTTACTGGTGATGAATTGGGATGGGATCTTGGTGGAGGATCATGCAGGAGCAATATCTCAGGGATTTGAGAAGTTTAGAAGAAGTAATAATTATAAGAACTATGGAAATGGATGGCTGTTGCTGTGGACATTGGATGCATTGGAGAAAGACAATGAAAGGCCGAAGATGATCAATCAACAATCATCAATCAACAATCGGAAAGCCAGCTTTTTGTTTTTTTTGTTTTTTTTTGGGGGGGGGCGCATTATATAAAGAAATTCTTATCCTACAGCTGGAACACAGAAAAAGCTAAGGATCAGGCCCCGGACTGAATTATAAAAGAAAGACAGCTGCAGACAGCTCCAGGAGAGATTGAATTCATATTATCTACCTCTGTTACACTGGTTTCTCTCCCTCGGCTCACACCTATGGACTATGGAGTGTCCTTTATGACCAGTTGACAGAGAAGAAAAGGGCCTGCTAAGTTCATGGTTGTATGGACTCAAGATGAAAACAGACTGTGCCTACATTCCAGCTCGACTGTGGCCCCGCAGTGGGAGACCCTGAGAGACAGCGGGGGGGGGGGGGGCTTTCGGTTGCTTTAATTCAGTGGGAAACCCTGAGAGACGGCGGGGGAGGTCCTGTCAGTTGGCAGATTTCTGGGCAGTGCAGCTGGTCATCTACTCTTGGTGACTGGCTTCGCTGATTGCTCAGGAGGCTAAGGGTAGAAAGACTAGAAGACATTTGGCGGAGAGGCATGTCGATGGACGTATGGGCATGACCCAAAGTGTAAAGGGTTTTGAATTTCATTGTTAATGCCCATCAGAGATCATCCACCATGAAAGAGGCACTAGAACCAAGTCGACAGTGATTCACCTGGTGGTCATCAGCCAATGCCCATCATCAGCCACCCCATGTTGGCACTGTGGGCACACGAACAGAGTAGCCAGGTGGCAGGGATGGAGGCCGCACATTGGATAGGAGTATGGACTCCCACTCACCGAGGCTGGCCTCGCTACTGCAACTGCCGGATGTTCAACCTGCCAGCAACACACACCGACTGTGTCCCCAGTATGGCCACATCTCTCAAAGCAGACCCATTAGCCATCT
Source organism: Eidolon helvum (assembly GCA_000465285.1). Classification (NCBI taxonomy): domain Eukaryota; kingdom Metazoa; phylum Chordata; class Mammalia; order Chiroptera; family Pteropodidae; genus Eidolon; species Eidolon helvum. The sequence continues at coordinate 23,678 of KE757852.1, forward strand.
GGTGGCAAAGTTAATTACACTGGACTCCTTTACACTAAAAGGGGCAGCAATTAATCTTGACAGGAATCAATCACACAGATATGGATTTGCCTTTCCTGCCCACAAATTCTCAGCTAGCACCATCTTCTGAGGGATTACAGAGTGCTTGATACACAAACATCGAATCCTGTGTGATACTGTATCAGCCCAGAGAGCCACTGTACAGCAGAGGAGCATAAAAGTAGACACATGACCATGGGATCAACTGGGCCTTCCAGTCTGCTAAAGGGATGGAGTGGCCTTTGAAGGGACCACTGAGGCTCAAGCTTCGAGGTGATAACCTGCAAGGAGGGGGCTTCATCCTCCAGGTTGCAGACTATATCCGAAATCAGATACCATGTGGTACCTGTCCCCAGGAGGAAGAATACGTGGGTCCGAGAAATGAGGTAGGAGTAGGAGTGGCTGCGCTTTCGCCACCATCAGTGACTATGGGGATCTTGCGCTTTCTCTCCTTGCAACTCTGGGCTCTGCAGGCTTTGAGATCTAGATGGTAACCATTTCTACCAGGAGACACAGCAGTAGTTCCATTAAATGTTAAGCTATAGCTGTTGCCTGATCACTTCATGGTCCTTGTTTAAGAGACAAGAAGATGAATCATCATCCTGGGGATGAATCATATTGGGGACACCGCAGGGGTAATGGATTCTGATCACCAGGAGGAGATGGAGTTACTGATATACAATGGTGCCAGGTAAAGATATGTTTGGGACACAGGTCATCTCCAGAGGAGTCTCCTGTCACCCCCTTTCCCAATTTTGATGGTAAATGGTCAAGTTGCCAGTCACAGCCTGAGAAGGGCATGGCACAAGGGTGTCAGATCTATCAGGGATGAGTCCTAAGTCACCCCGCCATGACCAACAGAGATGCTAGGCAAGGATGAGGCGAATGTAGAACAGGGAGTAGGAGAGGAGGATCATCAGTTAAATTCTCAGGATCCACCACTGCAGTGACAGAAGCTGTGGTTTTCCTGCCAACTTTCCTCTGAAGTCTCCCAGAAAAAGAACCAATCAGAATACTGGAAGAACAGTTTGCAGAACTTAATTTACAAAGAAAATAATCCAAGCAGCAGAAAGGGTGCACTAGAGTTGACACTGTGACACTCTGCCCAAGTCTCCCCTTCGGAACTGAGGTCCCGTTTTCCCAGCTGTTGGGAGTGCTGGCGGCTGAAGGCTCTCAGCTGAGTCACTCTCCAGGAAGTGCTCTCAGTCTCTCAACCAAGAACATACCCTCACTGGGGCCAGTTTCCAACCATGGGCGCAGTGATACCCACTTTGTGTCAAGGCGGGACACAGTAAGCTGCGCATGGCTCCCCTTTGGCAGCAGCCGGCTCTCGTTGCTCCCAGTTCAGCCCCTCCCTCTGCCCAGTCCTCTTCCCTTCCCTTCCCGTGGGTGCTGATCCGGAAGACACTCCACCATAAACTTCCTGCACATAAATCTATCTCAAAGTCCATGCCTCAGGGGACACGACCGAAGAAACCTTTGTCACAAATTTATTATAATATATGCCCAGGGAGAGTTCAATAATATGAGAAACAACCTGAGGAAAGAGTCATTATCTGATCATTCACAAAGGAAATTACACAGGGGAATTGAATGAATAGTGCTATTAGATAATAAGAATGTTGTTGGGTTAAGCTTTACAGATGCAGAAAGACTCCTAGTGAGATTGTTTCCAGAAGAGAAACAGGGGGATGATAAACTAAATAGAAGTTTTGGGCAAAGAGAATAATAGGAGGCAACGTTCTGGGAGCAGAGGCAAATCAAGAGACATCTAGTAGCGTGTCTGATGTCCTTTTTGCCCATCTTTTCATTCTAGCTGTTGATGTGACTGGTGTTCCATGAGATTAAGTGGGGCTGGCTTGCATCTTAACAGTAAGAAGTTCACCAGCAGTGTGCAGGGGTAACCGGACAGTACCTCGCCTCTGCTGTATCATGTTTTTCTCAATGTCTCTCCTTCTGTACTGTGGGATGGCTGTAGGAAACCATCTAGTCATTCTTACACAATGGCTGTGCAAACTTGGCAGGGAGTTCCACTTCTTGGGGCAGCCCTTGACCAGTGGGAGACACTCAGGTGGACAATTTCGAGGCACACTTTACATGGCCCCTTAGAGAGTTTCCAGCAGGATGGAGCCAAATGGTCAGCCTAACAACACTCCTTTGACTGTTTTTTCTCCTTCTCTGTTTTACTCTTCCTAACTTCATTCTCGTTCCTGGAGATCACCTCCTCAAATAAACTACCTGCATGCAAACCCTTATCTTGGGCTCTACTGAGGCTCTACCTAGGCTAAGACAGGTGGAACCAGAAGTACCCTAGAGAGGAAGCCTTCAGAGAGGAGTCTTGATCTTTCACCAATCAGGGACCTCTGACTGGTGTTAAGTGAGGAGGTAATAACCTCTGGCTTGCAGCAGCATCCTAATCATGAAGAATTTCATCAGTAAGGGAGTGGGGCGAGAAGCAGGTAAACGGTGGAACATTGTCTTATGCCAAAGTAATGGCACCTGAATGGTATGGGAACAACGTGTATTATATGGATGTGGAGTTGCCTGGGTCTTGCTAACAGCATGAGAAGTCATGAAAAAGAAATGACCGGCAGATTAATCAAATAACTGAAGACATGCTGTGCAAGTCAGAAAGCCTCCACGGTGACATTTTAAAAGACTCTTATCTTTTGTACCTCAGGGCTAGGACTTAATTATGAGGATACAGAGCTATAAGAGATGGTGAGTGCACAGCCTCCTGTGCCAGGCTCAGAGCCTGAGAGGGAATGGATGAGACCCTGAGACATGGAAAGAGGACACTGGGGTGGATGAGCTGGAGAATCTTGAGCCCCCCAGGGTCCCCCTGAACTCTCTGGAATGGCAGAGGAAGCTCACTCTCCCATACTGGAAGAAAGAGCCTCTTCTGTCTCAGATGCCCTTCAAAGTTCTCACTTTGAGTTGCCTCAGAGATGAGTGTCCTCTTCCAGATCTGCTCCTGCTTCACGTCATTGCCTCAAGATCTGGCTAATACGTGCTGGCAGGAAAAGGGAAGGCCTATCTAAGGGTGGATCTTGAGGGAGCTGGGCTAGGGAGGGCAGGACCTAAAGCTGGTTAGGTGAGAACTCATCACATGAGAGTGTTCTATGTATACAAGTTTCATGTCCTGGCAAGTAAGGACATCTGAATCTGTCCTAATATGGGCTGGGATTGCTCCATATAAACAACATGATCATGACCGTCAGTAAATGAGGTAAAGATTCTGGGACCGTCTTACATGGTATTGATTAGAGGCCTGAAGGAGACAGAAGTATAAGAATGGATTTATTATGTGATACAGAGAACGGAGGAACATTCCCTCCGCTGAAGCAGAAGGATGTGCCAAGGAGGGCGGCACCAGCATTGCTGAGAAGCCCAATGAAGGTTATCCCCATGGAGCAGAGGTTTCTCTGGGAGATTCTACCAGGCTCCCTAGGATCAAGGGGGGTGAGAGAATTCAGCGCTCTCAGAGCCCAGGTGGTGGTACCCAGCAGACAAGGGCAAGGTGGATGTAACAGAAACGGGCAGGAAGGTCAGAATCTCAAACAGCATGTCTTCTTTTACAAAGTTCTGTGACAATGGCAAACAAATAGGCCATAGGGGTCCTAGGGAGGCAAGATAGATGGGCAGCCAACTCAGATGTGACTTCACTTACATAACAAGAAAAATGCAAGAGCTCGGTGAGCATGAGGCTCACGCCAACTGAAGAAGTGGAAAATCATGACCCCTCACCTAGTTTCCAGATCTGAGCCAGTTCTTTGTCCTGGAGGCCATTGATTGAAGCACGGGCAAAGTCCACTTGAGGAAAGACCCTACAATGTCACTATCAGAATTTACGATTATTATTTCCCCCATTCCTTTTCTAAAGGGATCGGTAACCACGTACTAGAATAAATATATAGAAGGAAAAGGGGAATGACCAGGACTTTTGAGGGCTGCTGGATATAGGGAACTCAAAACACCATCACTATCACTCATTTATAGTAGAAACTTAGAGAAGCCGTGTGACAAATGTATTCCTGCCCAAGTCCATCTGATTGTGGGTCCGGTGAATCTGCAGACCCATCTGTGGTCACTCTTTCAGTCCCCAAGTGCATAATTGGGATGAATATGCTTAATTACCAGCAGAATCCTTATATTGGGTACCTGATCTATGGAGTAAGAGCTATAATGGTAGGAAAAGCCCAGTGGAGGGACTTTAAATTCCCCTCTTCCAGCCAAGATAGTAAATCAGAAGCAGTAATGTATCTTCAGAAGAACTGTGGAGATAGTCAATGGGATGCAAGGGTAGTGACCTCTATCATGTGCCCATTTGATGCACCTGTACAGCCCTTGTGACAACCAGGCGGATGAAGACAGGCAGTGGCTGGGGCTACCCTGTCTCAGCTGCTGTACCAGATGTTGCATCTTTACTGGGATATATTAACAGAGTCTCAGGCACTTGGAGTGGAACTATCTACATTGGTGAATGTGATCTTTCTAATTGCCATCAGTAAGGGAAATGAAAAACTCATTTGTTTTTACTAGGCAGCAAGATATACTCACTGTCTTGCCATAGGGCTGCTAACTCTTCTTTCTGTGACAACATAGCCCACAGGGATCTTGACCATTTCAATCATCTGTGAAAGCAGAACATCATGCTGATCTATTGAATTAATGACATCATGCTCATTTTGATCCGGAGAACAGGAATTGATACAAACCTTAAATGCCCTAGTAAAGCACGTGTGTCAAGGAGTGAGCGATGAACACTATGAGGATGCATGAAGGAAGTAGATGTAGTTGCAGATGAGCTCTGACAATTTACAGCAATTTCCACAAGGGTTAGGTCTTGATATTATTCTAATTCACCCATAACAGACAATGAAAGGAAAAAGGTTCTCAAGAGTATTTACTGAGGTGTCTCCTGGTTTTTAGGTTTGACCATATTGCTACTGCAACTAAGAAACCAGAGTGAGGCAACAGAAAAACCTTAGAAGTAGAGATTTGTTGTTGTAGTTTTCTGCATAATTTTCTAGGAGGAATCTGTCATCTTGCTGGCACTGCCAGGAAACCTAAATAACGGGTTTCTTAGAGATAGAAAAATAGCCACGGCTATTGTTGGGAGAAACAAGCAAAAAAAAAAAAAAAGATGTATAAAACAACAATAGGAGTGTGATCAGGTGTGAACACTGGCACCATAAAATGGAAGAGAATGCTAGAGTCAGCACTGGGGTGGCGGGTGGGTGGCGGGATGCCAGAGAGGCAGCGATGCCCGAGGGAGACAAGGGTGGGAGAAGCAGCAGCACACAGCAGTGCAGGTGACGAAGAGCCAGTGAGTGTGGATGAGAGAAAAGGCATAGAAAAGAGGGGGAAGCAGTTCTGAAAAGATGAAGAGAAAGAATAAGGGGGAAAAACCAATAAGTCTGTGACATTTATAGGAAGGACAGCAAAACTGAGTGATACCAAAAGGCTGATCTACCTCAAAAAAATTATGAATGCCTTTTCCCAACACAGAATCAATTGTTTTTAGGACAAAAAAATTACAAAATCCTCCTAAAAATTGTTGTCAGATATAACTTTTATTACTTTGTTTTAGAAAAATCATCCTGGTTTATTTTAGACATTTTGTAAAATATAAATTGGTTAAAAAAACACACTCATAATTCTACCACTCAGAGATTAATACCATTAATATTTTGATATTTACTGTCCAAAGGTTCTGTGAGCATGTATTCTATTTTAATAAAAATGGGATTATGTTGCGTAAAACAATTTTTAAAAAATACATTATTTTCATCTGTGAGAACAATAGTGCTCCCCTCAAATCACATTCAATTTCTAAAAGGAACGCAATGGACGATAGAAAATCTCTTCTGGGATTATTTTTATATTTGAATTCTCAACGTCTTATTTTCTTCTTCTGGAATGTGTTATATCACTGTACGTGAAGCCAGGACCGGGTCAGGCTCAGCCTGACTTTTTGTTTCTCCTCTGCAGAACGCCACAGCCTCTCTCATGTGACAGTATCAGTAGCTTGCTACAGCTGACCCATATATTTAATTTATTTTTATGGAGGCTTTTTCTGGGACAATAAAAAAAAATGTGCTGGGATACCTTCCACAAGAAATGAAAAGAAAGTGCTGTCAGTCTTGAAGAATGGCGGATCACGGTTCCCATCTCACCAGGACCCCACCCTGGGGGTGGAGGGTGGAAGTGGGGCTGTCTTACTGCCTGTGTCTTTGCTTTGGTCTTCTTTAAGACTAGATAGGGTAGTTGAATAGAAGTTTATGAGGCCAGGAAATAAATGGGGTGCACATAATGACTCTAAGTTATCTTGCCTTCTCATTAACCATAAGATTTGAGGCAAGTCACTTAAATTCTCTGAGCCTTGGTTTCCTTTCAACAGCTAATGGAATAATACCCGTGCCAGAAAACAGTGGCAAGACCGAATAAGACTAACTGGGTAAAGAACAGATATTTTTGCAATATGTGCAGAAAACGACAAGCCACTCATTCAGCAAAATGGCACACTAAAAGTAAGAGGGTTTGTGGAAAAAAATAGGGTTGGGGCAGGTTGCTCAAAACCTATGTAATTTTGTAATCAAAGCACTGACAACAACAGTACTCGTCTTAATAAAATACTATCACAGTTAAACTTCTCTAGAAAAAAACGTAACTATAAGACTTGCCTTTGAGAAATACGATGGCTGCTTGATGCAAGAGAGTATGAGTAAGCGTAGTTGCTGCCCAAGGATGGAGATGAGGGGAAAACGCACCAAGATCCAGGACAGCTTCCCAATGAGCACTTCCAAGAAGCAGGAAGTGGGTGAATGGGCACCATGTCCGGTACTGGATTACGTCACGACTTCCTGTGGGTTATTTTTTTTTAAAGCTTTTTAAATCATGTGCATTGAACTGTAAAATATTAAGTGTGCATTGAGCTACAAAATATTGACATGCTGGGGAAAATCACATATGAATCAAAGCAATCTTATTTTATTGGTGCCCTCCTATTTATCATCCATATATGAACTTTGTATTACATACTTAGATGCTGTAGCATAACAGACTGTAGGCTACCTGGCTCATGCTAAATGCCCCTTGAATGACTGGGTAATATCTCTATCATCATTATCGTCATACTCACCATCAAAACAATCTCTGCTCAGGAATTCAGAATAGAGAAGATATGCCAGAACATTTTTTTTTTATTGTTCCAGAAAAAGCCTCCATAAAAATAAATTAAAGATATGGGTCAGCTGTAGCAAGCTACTGATAATGTCAGTAGATTTAGATTTAGATTTTTCTAATGCAAATTAGAAAAATTATACTTGTTCGTTTTAGATATTTTATAAAATATAGATTCGTTTAAAAAACACACCCATAATTCTACCACTCAGAGATTAATACCATTAATATTTTGATGTTTATTGTCCAAAGGTTTTGTGAGCATCTAAACATCAAAGTTAACACACAGAACCAGCATACAAGGGATTATAAGGAAAACCCATCCTAAAGATTTTGTCCCCAGCCAGAGGCTGTGTATCCCTGCTGGATGTCGGCAGCTTTGTGTTCCAGTTGATAGTAACTAGTGAGAGTAGAACCAGATGTCTTCAGGAATATCCACGTAGAGATTTGGAATTTATCACTTCCTAGGTAACCGACTTATGGCAAAATGGAATTGGTGGGCTTATTTAGTGTCCAAGTGGAGAACAGAATGAGGCTCTTTTGATTTCATTTTTACCAATTATCTACTGCAATAGAATTGTGAGTAAAAGTAAACCGAGTCTAATCTCTCTGCTTGATGAAGCTTCAGGTTTAATATTTTTTATGAAAGGTCGTGGAAAAAAGAGAGCGTTCACATTTCACCAAGATTGACCTTTACATAAGAAGCACTAACGTTTCTTTGCCTTTGCAATAGGCTTCCATCCTGCTTCGTTATTTGACAAATTTGTGTGGAAGAAGCAGTAATGATTTTTAAGAATTTAAGAACAATTACTTCATATAGAATCTTCTTCAAATATTAATAAAAGCTTCAATTTCAGAATCCACTTAGTGACACATTAGGTCAACTCGGCTTTGGCTGATGTAAAACCTTGTCCCAGGCTGTCTTGGAGAGCCACAATGGCCTGATTGGTAGAAGGAAGCATAAGGATGAAAAAACAAAACCTAGAATGGTGCTTATTTTTATGAAACTGTCCATAAATGGTGTAACACAACAGTGTTATGAATTTAAACATTCAAGAACCGGGAAATTCCAGAGTTAAAGTTCTTATGTTGACATAGCTATATAGCACATTTAATATGGTTTAGTATATACCCTAAAAATATAAACCATAATGTGTTATGATATTGTAAAACATTCAAAGGGAAAATGGGAAGAACCAACTTCTGGCTGAAAAGATCAAATGAATATTGCTACGAAAATCTTTGGAATTCCTTATGCTTTGATCATATATATTCCTAACACATATGCTTCATTATTATATATCTATATATATATTTTTTTTTTCTGGGTTCAGGTAGAAGGTATATCCAAAAAAAAAGTAATCACTTTGCTAAAGTCAAATCCCTAAATTATCATTTTTAAAAAAATCAGGAAGCCTTAAGTCAAAGTTCTTGCAAAAACCCATAAAATGCTCTGTTGTGCTTGTTCTTAAATGCATTATTTAAACCTTCATGACTTTAGATTGGCTTGATTTTCTCCTTTCCTCCATTGGGAGTGCATTCCTGCCAAGTTGGGAGTTTCTAGCAATCATTTTTGAATGACATAAATGCAAAAAAATCTCAACCGTCTGTCTGCAGTAGGAAAATTTATATTTCTTTCACCATTGTTTTACTACAGGCTCATGAAGCTATTTTTATAAAACTATATGTTTTTTCATGAGAGGGAGAAAGTTCAGCACAAATATGTTGACTTAAAACCCAAACTAAATTTTTCCAGTAAGATTTTCAGTAAAAGAGTGACTATAGTATAGTCTTACGTATTACTTTGAATATAATTACTTCAAACAATTACTTTTTTGGGGTTCAATTTTCATCGACTTGAATGATTCGGGCAAGGTGACTGATCTTTCTAAACTTTCTTTTCTCAAAGTAAAATTGACTAATTTATGAAGCAGACAAAGCAATTATTCATCTGCCCAGCTAGATTTCCCAGTGCCTTTCTTTGGTGAACACTTCCAGCCCTAGGAGTTCTCCCCTTGGATTTCTTGATTTGGAACCAGGGGAGAAACAGCCTTGCCCCTGAGGTCAGGTGCTGAAGAGCTAGGAAGGGATTAGTGGGTGGAAGGGTAGGGGAGGTGGCCATCTTCTACGCCATGAGCGGAAACTTGTCTTCTGTAGAAGAGGATAAAATCAAGCAGCGACAGAGAGAAATGAGCAACACGTGGGCTGATGGTGGGGGGTGGAGCAGGTGTGAGCACTAGTGAGGGAGCATGAAGGAGGGTGAGACATTGCTCATCTCCTTTCCAGTCCCAGAAGCCCAGGTCCCGTAGGTCCAGATCAATTCTTTGATCCTGTGAGATGCCTCATTATCCTGAGCCTCACAAACTATAGGATATTATTCCCTTTTATGCCAAAGCTAAATTTATAGTTAGAGTTTTGATATCTGCAACTCAAAGAGTCATAATACGCTGTTCTCGTTAAGTCTATTACATGGGGTTGTATATAGGGTAATGGTTCTCAAACTTTAGCCTACATCAGAATCACCTGGAGGGCTTGTTAAAACACTGCTGGCCTCCATCCTTAGAATTTCTGATTCAGTCAATCTGGAGTGGAGGCCTGAGAATTTGTATTTCTAACAAGTTTCCAGGTGATGCTAAATACTGCTGGTCCGGGGAACACACTTTCAGAAACACTGATAAAAAGGATTAACACAGACTTTGTACAACCAGAACTCTTAGGTAAGGAACAGCCTGCCTCATTAAGCAACGAAAATATTCATGAGGCAGCTGGGTGAAGATTTTCAGGGATACTACAGAAGAGATTTCACATTATGTGGAAAGTGATATTAAACTTCTAGGTTCTCTTCTAATAGTAATCTTTTGTGCTTCTTTTAAATTTCTTCTAAATGAGAGTAAGAGAATAAAGGAACACTCCATTTTGTTCTTCCAACTAACGGAGAAACAGAGACAACCTGAATGTGTTTGCCACAGTTTCAGACTTGTTCGGTAAAGCAAGCACCCTAGTGCATTCCATATTGACTCTGGGAAAAATGCGCTGCCATTGTTTATGAAGTTTTGTAGCAAATCAGCAAATGCTAATTTAGCCCCTATTTGAGGTTGCTAATAAAGCATATTTTATGTTTTCACTCCCCAAACTCGATGTAACAACGCTACAAATTAGGCATAGAGATAACTAGAGCCGGAGCTTATTTTATGACATACTAAAAATTTTAACCTCAAGAGGCAATCAATTTTACCAGCTTCAGACTTTCAGTTCTGATATTATTGCCAATAGCTAAATCTAGTGGTTAGCCTACTGCAAGTATTACGTGGGGGGTGGGAAAAGTCCTTTGTTTTCTCTTTTAATTTTTTGAGAAAGTACAGATAGTGTTGAACAAACATGATAATGAGAATATTATAGCTTTACTGGGTATTGTTGTATTTTTATTGTGTGGCAACCACCTCCCAGGATTATGTCTTTATTTCTAGCACAGGGCATTGTCTATGTTTGAGTAAGACAGCCACACCCACATGCCGCTGGCGGAACCAGGACAGACACACCACTCGTTGCGAGGCCTGCGTTGTGCTCTTGTCAGATACGTTGAGCATCACCTCTGTGTAACCTTTCTTAGCATTCTTAAAGGCACAAGACTCAGTGGCCATTTTTCAATAAAGAAATGAGATAATACAGGCTATTTTCATTGTGTTTTGAGACTTCGAAAATTGAACCAGGCTATACTAGTCTTAAAGAATTAAGAAAGAAGAAAGAAAGAAACTAATGGAAATGAAATAAATATCAGTATCACAGCCTTTTGAAATTATACAAATAAATATATGCTATGTGGATCTGCCACTCGTTGGATTTGTCACCTCAAGTAAATCTTAAGATTCCTCAAGCTCTCCCCTCAGTTTTCTCATCTGAAAAATACAGAGATAGGACTGGTTGTTCTCTACATTCCTTTCAAAGATAACATTCTAGAGTCTTATGCTGGTGGGGTAGCATTATGATTCATTAACAGTTTTCTGTAAACATCTCCGCATATTAAAGTTCCTAGAATTTGGAAGTCAAATCATTCTGTGTCTTTATTTAGGAAAGAGAGACACTAAGAAAATGAGCAGTACATGACTAGTTTTCACAGGGAAAGGTCATTTCATAATAGGTGAAAACCTCAAGCTCTAGAACTAGGCAAGAATCCGTGTATCAGAATCGTGGGTGTGCAGAAGTGTCAGGGGAAGACTGATATAACCCAATACTCATGGACACTCTTCCCTCCCCCAAAGCAGCGTATAATTGTGATTTCTCAGTGAATTTCACAATATGCTCTGTGGTAGCTACGTTATTAACTCTTTCACATATGGGGAAATGGAAATCAAAGAAGAAAATAATTTTTTCAGGCTTATGCAAGGAGTAAGTGTCAAAATCATATTTAAAAGCTTGACAAGGGGGAGACACAGTCATATGAAGATACTGTAGAACTGATTTCTAGTATACAAAGTCAATGCTAGCCAAGCTTCCTCTTCCATCAATATGAAAACAAAATAACTTTTAAGGTAATAATGACGAAGGAATATTACATCATTGCTATTTGCAAAAGGTTTCATCCAAAGTATCACGCCAACTCATTTTCAACTGCTTTCGAAAATCAAAAAACAAACTCAGCCACAAATGAAATTTGGTATGGTTTAGTATAAATCACGACAATTTGTATGAGAGATTAAAATGAGAGATGGACTGTGTCAGTAAATATAAGATATTGAATATTTTGTGCAAAGGAGAGTCTATATATTAAGTCAGAATTTCCTGGTTTAAAAGGGATTAACCAAACTCAATAGAAGACAAGCCAAAGAAAGCATACACATTATCTGTGGAGAAAATAGAAAATGCTTCATTTTCTCCTGATGATGGCATAAGGCTACGGGACAATCAGGTCTTTGCAAGGATTAGTTCTCATGTATTCGGTTCATAATATAAAATACAGTTTTTATCACTCTGTTGAGCCTGCTGGTATAATTTACAGCAGACAAATACATCCTTTGGCAATTTTTGGCTCACCATTCAGAGTGTGCTGTTTGATATATTTAATAAAACAGTGAAGCTCAATAGTGCATTTCTACTGAGCAGAAATATCTCAAGAATGCACAGAGAGAAAACAAATAAGAATACGAGTCTAGCAGAGAAGTTGAAACAAATGTGAAGATGGAAGAACATCAAAGTAGAAAAAAATTAGACTAGTTTCATGTAGTAAACATTTTAAGTGACTGGGAATTTATTATATCTTGGCATTAATGTGGAAGATCATGCATCCATAAATCTATAATATAACTAAGAGTCTTTTATATCTTAAAACAGATTATTAAAATATGCTTGGATATACCATATTGCCATGTTTAGAAATGGATTTATACAATAATTGTGGCTATAGCAACTGTTTCTATAAACCCTAGTTTGGGCATGACAAATGAGACTGGAGGAAAGGAAAAAAAAAAGTGGAGAGGTGGAAGAAAATTCAACTGACTATGCCTGTAGCATATTGGATGGTCAGTAAAACAGAACTTGGAATGGGACTCCGTAGGCTCCTTTCCACACTTAATAGCACTTATCTAGTATCTTCATGTATTCTGCCCAAAGAATATAATTGTATTTAACTATGTTTTCTTATTTTCTGTATCCTTGATGCTCTGGCACTGAGTACCCTAAGGACCTGGGGAACTGCCCCTCCCAGTGTTAACTAATTCCTAGAGATAATAAACAACTTGCCTGCAGGCATGCCTTTGATATGCAAACCACACTCCCCAGGTCACCACCTTCCACCACCTTACCCGCCCTGCACATCCTCACTCAGACCCAGAGATGCTGTGTCTATGCTGTAACAGTGGAGTGTTTTGGATGGCCCAGTAACCTTTCCTTTTCCTCTGAAAAATGAGAAATTAGTTCCTCCTCCCCAATTTAGTCCTTTGTTAGGTGCCATGTCTTTCTCTGTCTAGTAGATGAGCATGCAAACAAACTAGGTCAGCTAGGCATCATTCGCCTGAAATCTGGTTCTTACATCATCTGATACGAGGATGAAAAATGTTGGAGCTGATTTATCCTGTCATTGGCACCTGGAAGAAATGCCCATTAGTTCTTGCTGCCTAGATACTACAGCCGTCCTGGTAGTTCTGCCTCTCCTGTGATTTGGTGAGCTATCTCATAAGCTTCCAGAAAAGTCCTTAAGTTGGAGCTGGTTTCTGTTGCCTGCAACCACAAAATCTCAACCCATACTCATGAATACAGTAACTGGAGACACTTGATGCAAACTTGACTGTTAAGTGAACTTACAGGGGTTCCCAAAAGTTTAGGATGTGTTAAGAGAGTTTGTACATGAAAGTATTTTATAAATTGTTCATTGGTATGTAGCACTGGCCTCTAGTCTTCTCTCTGCTCTTCATCCTCACCCCACCTCCTACTCTACACCAAAGGCCAAGCTTTGGTATAGACATAGAGATGGAAGGACAATTTATCAGCCACAATGTATTTCAATAGATGGAACCAGTGTGGTGAGCTGAAATGTTTGGTATACAAGAATGGGTTTTCCCTTTGAACAAATTCCTTCTGAGAGGTCCTGTGCTTCTGCTCTAACTAAGAAGGCCCGAGGAAGACAAGATTAGCTTTGAAGAAATCCATCTCTTTTGCTGTCTGTCCCTTTAGATCTGACCTGTCAGTGTAGAGAAATGAAATGATCGGTGATGCAAGTTTTCCAGTGGGAAAACACAGAGTAAGCCTTTGGGCTCACTTAGATTTGAGGCTGTTCCAGTTCAAGTTGGGTTCTTTGCTAGAAGTAGGGGCCAAAACTCCAGCCAAAGAGCACCTTTCTGTGTCTTTTGAACATATATTTATCTTGGGAATCTCATGAATAAGTTTCGAATTTGGGTAATCTGGCTTTCTAACCAAACATCATCCTTAATATCACATCCTTCAGGGAAGTCAGTATACATTAATGGGGCCTTACCTATTGTTTACAGCTGTCGTCCATTCTAAATGACTAGTGTCTATGCCCTATTGGTTGTTCTTTTGCCATTTTGAAAATCATCTCTTATGTTCTTATTAGCATACCCAATACCTTCTAAACACAATTTTTAAGATCTATGTGATAGGTGGCAAAACGATCACATTTTTTCATACTCCACTATTCCACGCCCTTTATAGCGTGTCTTCTTCTATGCAGAGGTGAAGCCCACTTTCCCACTCTCTGAATCTAGGCTGGACTCGTGAGTTTTTTCTTTGGCTAATATAATGTGACAGAAGCAATAGTGTGCCAATTCCAGCTCTAGGCTTTTAGAGGCCTGGTGCGCTTCTACTTGTTCTGCTGGGATCTCTGCCTTTGCCCCGTGAACGAGTCCAGGCTGGGCTGCTGGAGAAGGTGAGACCACATGGACCAGAGCTGAGTCAACCCAGTTCTCCCAGCTGAGGCTCTAGACATGTGTGAGAGCCCACCCAAGATGGACACAACCGATCTGCAGCTGGCCACAGATACACGAAGGAACCTAGCAGAAGAATTGCTAAGCAGAACTTACACTGCTGGCTCTAGTATCATGAGCTATACAAATGGTTGTGCTAAGCCTCTAAATTTTGAAGTGGCTTGTTATGTGACAATGGCAGTTGCTAACTGGTACAATATACATTATTTATTATTCACAATAAAAAGTAGTCTTATCTAGCAGTAAAGGCACCTTGAAAAGCAGTTAAGATCCTTATCACTGGGATCTCTAAGCAGAGGCTTTGAGATTCCTTTAACTGAGCCTGTGAAATGATCCTGAGGAGAATTTTCAGTTCTGCCATTCCGAAATCCTGCGTCACGTTAGTGTTATTCCTCTACCATTCTAAATGCAGATAAATGCATTTAAAGCCATATTGTTATTTTCTCATAAATAAAACTTCTGTACATTAGCATTACAATATCCCAAGTTAATCAGAAATCTGTTGAGCATAGATCAAAAAAGCCAACTTGTTGTGTAATGAAAGTGTAATAGAAGTGATAGATCCTGAAACACTAGCATTGACTTCTAAGTCGTGGTCATGGCTTTATAACGTCCTGCCCTTGCTGCTGGACCTTGGGAAATTCCTTATGCTTTTCACTTTTAGTTTCATCAGCAGCAATTTAGGCACAATAATCCTTCCTCGCCTTGAGACCTGGTATAAGCTGATCACATATTCCTTCTAAAGATCTGAGAACTCAAAATAGATTAAATATACATGCAAAGAACTACCAAATGAGGAGACTAAAATTTTTGAGGAGAATAGCTTAGTAATATATCACCTAAGGCATAAAAGTCCCCAAATAAAAGTATCATTGGAGAAATAATCAGGTTAGAACACAAATGATCAAACTGAATTAATGGTAAGGTATTAATTACTGTAAAAAAAATTAAACTTAAGTTTACAGAGAAGCTTGAAAAGAAATACAAGTTATTTAAACTTACGAAAGATAGCTGTAAGAGAGAGGCACTAATGGGGTATGCAGCCTAGGTCACTGCTAAGAATGAAGTTTCCAGACAAATAGACTTGCTTAATCATCCACTTGATATTATTTTTCTGAAATAAAGTGAATAAATTATATGTCCATGCCACCAGATATCATCATGTATATTTCATTATATATATGTATTTCATATGCATAAATATTTATTTCTGATATTTAAAAAATGTTTAAACATTTATAAAAAACGCAAAATGAAATATCCTACCTTATAACCATTTTCATTTTTAAGTTTTTAAGTGTGTATAGTTTAGTAGTGTTAAGTATATTCACATTACATTCTAGTGATTTTTCAAAGACTTAATGATAGATGAAATTTTACACAAGTGGGAGTATCAGAAAGATATTTTAAAGCCTCTGTGTACACGAGAGCTTAAGGCTTTTCTTGAACTGTTGTATCAAAAATGTGGCCAGATAGTGACTCTTATTTTGTAGGAGGATTGTCTCTGGGAATGTTTACACAGAGGCTGCATGACTCCTGAATTGGGTAAGATAATGATTTTTCCAGGTCAGAAATTTCACTGCTTGCTGCTTTGAATCCTGTTCATGCGTTCCACAATTACTTATTCAGCTCCAAGTGCGTGCTAGCACACTGTTAGGGACCTTGAGCATGAAGTTGAATGCCAGTGGTCCACTGGGAGCATGATCCCCTAGAATACCTAACTGTGGTTCCCTTTTACAACTTGGCTTTGTTCTAGCGGAGAGAGCTATTAAGCTGGTGAAGTTTCTCTTTGTTCTGTCACCATGGACTTTGGTATCATACAGAGCTAGGTTCCCAGTTCCAGCTCTGCCACTTACTTTCTACACCTGTTTCCTCACCTGGAGATAATAATGCTGCCTAACTTGTATGGGGTGTTGTGAGGGTCCAAAAATGATGTGAGAAATGTGGTCAGGATAGACTCTTCAATCTAAATGTCTCTCTAAATATTTACTCTTATTTTTCCATTCTCACTGCCCTTATGGGGTGCCCTATGCATAAACCTTTTCTTCATCCCTCTACCTGTCACCAATTGTCAGAAAAAATTGACATACCTGACATTCTCTTACTTCAGCCTTGACTTTTCTAGATAAGGTAGTTTATCCAAATCTATATGGATGTGTTAAGTGCTAACTTCATGTTACTTGTCCCAAGTATGCCCTAAGCAGGAGCTTCCTTGAAAGGATACTTTTCTTTCCCTTCGAGACTGGATATATCTAATAAATATTTTAAAATGTATTCTCATTTGTTATTATGAGAAGTTAAGGGAAAAGAAGGGAGTGGGGAGGTAAGGGAGAAAAAAGGGAAAGAAGAGGTAAAGGAGAAAAAAGGTAAAGAGATAGAAGAAGGCTAGAAAGGAGAAAGAACACAAGAGAGAAGGGAAGGTAGGCAGAGGAAAAGGAGGAAGAAGCTGATAAACAGAAATTCCTACAGAAAGATTCAGTAGCAGAAATTAAAGTGAGGGTAAGGTAGAAACAGGGAGAGAGGCAGAGAAAGATGGAGAGGAAGTTGTTTGTATTCTCAGACTTCACAGAGACTGGGATGCGTCCAGCACCTGTCCAGCATCCAGTTAGTGCACTCTCGTGCTTGCTCTCTCTCTCTCTCTCTCTCTCTCTCTCTCTCAATCTCTCTCCATATGTGTGTGTGTGTGTGTGTGTGTGTGTGTGTGTGTACTGAATAAGAAAGTGTGGGAAAGAGACAGTCAGTAGCCTCAGTTTGAAGTGTCACGGCACACTGTCACCATCTGATTGTTTTTTGGGCTGCGGGTGTTAGACCTTGGCCATCTCTTCTAATGACTTTCCTCTAAAAGGCTAATTTGCTTTTAAACCATAGTTCATCACTCCACAACAGTTTATTATTTAACTTTCAGGTGTTCCTTCTGAATAGAATCGCCACAGCAGCCAATTAAAGGAGAAATCATTATTTGCATTTTAGCTCCAGGACTCAAACTAATAAGTACCCATACAGTAGTGTTCAGGTCAATGCAAGCTTTAGATTGTATCCAGCCTGTGAAAGACATTCCCCAACTTGACCTTAACGAAAAGCAATGGTCAGACTGTTGAAGGTGCTAGGCATCATGGTAGGGGAATGAGGGAGATGGTTTCAGGCAGATGACATCAGTCCATGGCTGTTCTAGTCTTAACCAGATGCCAGTGATGACACCACTCTGTTTAGGCCCTGCGTAGGGCAAGCCTGGCCTCGTAGGGCACACTGATAGCTCTGACCATTAGCTGGCAAGACCTTGAAATAGGCCCTTGCTTCTACACCTCGGATCTGGTGAGCGCAAAGTAACATTTAGCTCCCAGATCTCAGAGAGCTGCTACCTGACCCATATGCTACCAGGCCAGCTTGTTTGTCAGGCTTTGCAGCTTGATTTTGAGTTTCTGTTCCAATTCCATGCTGGAGCTATAGTCCATTGCTTGCTGGCTGAGACCTGGAACCTCTCATGGGTTCCTGCCTACATATTGTCGTCCCACATCTTTTAGTAACTAATGCTATCCAAATCTAGAAGGATCATCATCATCTATAATCCGAGCACCCACCTGACATCCATGGCTGCCTCCTCTCAGAAGTGGTTTCACCAAACCCTGTCCTTATAGAACTGGCCACTTGAGTATTAAATCACCCACATAAGAGTTTGTTTTGCCATGCTTAGATTTGGTCACCTGTACCTCTGTCCCTTCCTGGTGGGGTCTGATTCTCCTGTCCTGGCTTCTTTCTCACGGCTCTTAAGTTAGCCTTTTCATTTTTCCCCTATGTGGAAAAAGCACCCTCTGACTGATCTGTGTCTGACTGATCCAAGGCTTACCAGAAGGTGTAGGCTAGGCCAGCTTCTCAGGGACACTTCTTTGCTTCATTACCACATACCAACTAACGTTTCTCTTCCAACTAAAAGGACATTAACAATATTGTGACACCTTTGCTTACAATTTATAGGTATATCTTTGGGGATTAGTACAATAAAGTTTGAACATCATCCACTTATACTTTTTTACTCTGTTCCTGATATAGACTGGAGGTTTGGTAAATGACTGTTGATGACTGACTGACTGACTGAATGAATGAATGAATGAAAGTAACTTAATAATGGTTAAAAAATTGGGAATGGTGGCTTTAGTACTTGTGAATAATTAGCTAATATTTCATGAGATGTTTAGTTCCATTTTCAGTATGAAGTATTAATGAAGACAAAGTAGTAGTTTTATCATGGCCTAGATGATTTATTTTTAATTAGAGGAAGTATTTGCTCCACAGTCATATGTGGTACCTTGCACCGCGGTAAGTCATTAAATATATCATGCTCTTCTCATAAGGCAGGGTGAGCAAAAGGATATGGATGGTTTTCAGAAAACTCAGCTACATTGCTGTGAAAATAATCCACTAATGATAAATCATTTATATAAGATAACATATTATCATTATGAGAAACAAAGTTCTAAAGAACAGGAAAATCTAATGTTACAGTAAAGAAAAAAATTTAATTTGTCTCTTCTAACATCATTCCCTAATGTCATTCTCTAGCTTTTTATCCTGACCTATGGCATGCATCTGAAGAAGTAGTTGGAACACGTCCCAAGTTTTAATGCTTACAGTTTTTTATATTGTTTCTTATCTCCTGCATGAATTTTAGCTTGTATTTCATAATGTTGGGTCGGTCCTGCCTTATTTGAGGAAAGCCCCTCTTGATAGCTCAGATTTAATTTTCTTGAATTTTTCATTTCCCTTATTCACATGAATGCCTGGGGTGCTCCAGATACCATCCTATTGGCGGATTTATGTCTCAATGCCTATTATTATTGTTGTATTTTTTGTCATAAGGAACATTGCTGACGGTGCCTTATTTCGTTTGGCCCGTAAGTGCTGATGCTGCCATCCTCTGGGTCAGAGAGAGGTCACAGTCTGTTCTAAAACATAATCGCTGGCTCTACCATATGACTGTGGTTTAATTAGTCCCCCAGACTGGTGTGGAAGCACTGAATCTTATTGCTGAATGGAGCCTGGAGAGAGCATCTGTTTTGGTCCCCTTACCTTCTGGCAGGTGGATTCCAAACTCTTCAGGAGAGATGGCTGTTGAAATGGAATTGGAATGATCATGTTTAAGACCTGCAGAGATCACAACTCCACGATCTCTCTTTATGGATGATTTTTGGGTTTACCATCCTGATAATTAAGAATTTCTCTTTTCGCCTATTGAAATAAATCCTATTTTAATAAATCTGTCCTCTCTGAGTCTGCTCTTCTTTGTATGGAAAACAATAGAGCAAAACTCCTATGAGAGAATGTCTTCTATGCTTCAAGGTTAGAACAAAGCCATTTTAGTTTTCCCTTCTTTTTGTTAGACATTGGGGCTTAGTCTAATTATTAATCAGTTAACTGGTGTAAGTTTCTCTTAGTTTGCTGTGAGGTAGGTTAGCAAAGTATTTCAGTGCACAGGCTTTAGAACAAGTCTCACCTGGATTGAAATTCTGACCTTACTACCTATCAGCTGTATAAACTTGGCAAAATTACTCGACCTCTCTAGTCCTTAGTTTTTCTATATGGAAATGTTATGGACTAAATGTTTGTGTCCCCCTCAAAATTCATATGGTAAAATCTTAACCCCACTGTGATGGTATTAGGAGATGGGACCTTTGGGAGTTGATAATGTCATGAGGGTGAAACTCTCACTAAAAGGATTAGTGCCCTTGTAAGAGGAGACATAAGAGAGTTTGCTTCCTCTCCCTCTGCTTTCTGCCATAGGAAGGTACTGTGAGAACATCACCGTCTGCAAACTGGAAGGGTGCCTTGACCAGGGACCGGATCGACCAGCACCTTGATCTAGGCCTTCCCAGTCTCCGTAACTGAGAGAAGTAAGTGTTTGTTGTTTGAGCCACCAAGTCTATGGTAATTTGCTACAGTAGCCTGAGTCGACCAAGACAGGAAAGAATAATAGTTTTTGCCTTAGTGGGTTGTTAAGATGATTCATTGCATGTAAAGTCCTTAGTTTGGTGCTTGACCTGAGAGGTGCTCAGTTAAGGTTAACTGATATTTGCTACTCGATGGCCACTGAGCAACAAAAGACACTACTATCATATCCCATCTTCCCAACCTTAATAATTCATCTAATTTTTTTCTATCTTTTTCTAATGTTTAAATTTTGCAGACAAACTATCCACCTTTCTTGAAGAAAAATGGCTTTGTTACTTTATGCTTTAAGAACTTGTGGGGTTGCACTGTTAGGATGATAGGATTCTAGAGAACACCTTCTTGGGGGCACTTGACGTGCCTGTCATCAGCAAGTTTCTGGAGAAGTGGTAGCATTACTATCTTCTTAGGCAAAAAAAAAAATCTTATTAGGCACTTCTTGCCTTAGGAAAAAGCCTCTTACTTCCCTCTTGGTTAGGAAGAGACAGTGCCTACTCCTAGTTTTTTGATGGAATTTACAGACAAATCCCAGGAGAAGGTAGAGCCCTGGTATTTCATACTAAGTCCTGGGTGAATGACACAGCATTTCAGCCTTCATAGAGCTTACATTTTAGTGAAGAGGTTCAGGCAATAAACAAACATTCGAGTAAACAACAGCAAAATCCATAATGCCATGTAGATATATGCTATGAAAAAGCAGGATAAGTAGATAGAGAATGGCAGGCTGGAGGGCTGCCGTTTATAACAGCTTGTCCAGGAAATGCCTCTCTGATGAAGTGATGTTTGAGCACAGACTTGAATGGAGTGGGAGGATGTGTTCTGTGCATATATGGTGGAAGAATGTTCCAGGCAGAGGGGATGGCAAATTGCAGAGACTCTGAAGCAGGAGTATATAGTATTTGAGAAAGGGCACAGGGGATAGTATCGTTGGAACATGAATTGGAGGGTGGGGATGGTAGGAGATGAAATCAGAGAGATAGCCAGGGACTAGCTCATGAAGGGCCTGGTAGGCTATGGTCAGATTTTGGCTTTTATCCTAATTATAATGAGAAGCAATTAGAGGGTTCTGAGCTGGGGCGTGAAGACAGCAGTGAGGTGGTAAGGAGTGGTCACATCTGTTTTGATATTCACACCGTCTATGTTGATTGGTTGGAACCCATGCCATTCTAGTTGTTAACTATTTTTAATTTTACCCCTGCTTTCAAGATAGAGTAGACAGGATTGACTGATAGATTGGCCATGCAGGGTGAGAGAAAGAGAGGAGTTCGGGTTAATGCTGAGGACTGGGTAAATGAAGATGCCATTTATTGAGAGGGAGAACTCTGGAGAAGGTTCATGGATTCTTTTGTTTTTGGAAGAGCAGGTTAAAGACTTCTGTTTTGAACACTTTGCCTTTAAACAAGTGCCAAGAAGGCAGTTAGAAAGATAAGTCTGGAATTCAGGGGAAAGGTTCAGATCAAAAACATAAATTTGGAAGTCATCAGCTTTTACATTATTATTTTGGTTACTACTTCTGCCTAACAAATTATCTCAAAATTTAGCAACTTAACACAATGATTTTATTAGGTTCATGGATGTTGCACACCAGAAATTTGGAAAAGATATATTGTCTCTTCTTTACAACGACTGGGTTCTCAGTTGGGAAGACTTTGAGTCTTGGCTGGGGTGACTGGACATTTGGGGGTTGGATTCATCTGGAAGCATCTTCATTCTTATGTCTGGTAGTTGATTCTTTCTAGAACTGCTTTCCAAGTACCCACACGTGGCTCCTTTATATGGCTTAGTCTCCCTCCTAGCATGGAGGCTTGGGATCACTGAACATTTTAGGACAATTGAATTTCTTACATGGCAGTAAGCATTCCAGCGATAGTGTTCAGTGAACAAGCGAGGCTGTCTGGTCCTTTATGGCCCATTCTGGGAAGTTAAAGAGACACTTCTGTCGCATTCTGTTACAAGTGAGTCACTAAGATTGGCCTATGTTCAAGGTAAGGGAATAAAGACCCAGCCTCTCAATGAGAGGAATGTTGAAGAACTCGTGACATGTTTTTCAAACTGTTATATATATAGTATTTGAATATTTGAGACTAATCAAAATCACCTAGGGAATGGGTGTAAAGAGAAAAGTTTCAAAGACTGAACCCTGGGACACCCATTTTTGGAGATCAGGAAGGCAAGGAGGACCCAGCTGAGAAGACTGAAGAGTGGCCAGTGAGGCAGAAGCCAAGTGCAGAAAACAGTGTCAGTTACGAGGGGCGATCAGTGCTGTCAAATACTGCCAAAAGGTCAAATGAGATGTGGACTGAGAGGTGACCATTGGCCTTGCTAATGTGGACGTTACTGGTGACCTTGGCCAGAGAGATTTCCAGAGTGTGGTAACTGGATTTTTCAACTCTCACCTCTTTGGCTGCCAGCCCCTAGGTCCTGGCTATGTTATCTCCAGTCCCACTTCAGGACTGAGAGAAACGTATTGGCTTAACCGGCTTGGTTTTTGTCACCACACATGGCCATGAAGTCTTTTGCCAAATGTTTCAATGCTGATGGAATTTATAAGAGAATACCATCTATCTTTTTAGGGTTCAGATTTATTAAATAGCTCTAGTGGAGGATAGTATCTCTATTATGATGTTTGACCCTAAACATGTTTTTGAAAATTCCATTTATAATAGAGCTTTTGTATGTAGAGTTTTAAATGAGATATTTAAAGATAGGACACAATAGGAAAGACCCATTGATAAACAAGTGAGAAATATGAGTCTGTGAACCTAAGTCTGTTTACCTAAGTAAACGTATCCTAGATGAGGAGGGTTGGTTTTTTTTTTTTAACCTTTTCAAGGGATTAAAAAAAGCAAAATAAATATGAAGAGGGAGGAGTGAAAACAACGCCCATGTTAAAAACCATGCCACTTCAAAATCCACTGAATGGCTGTACAGAAACAAAACATTTGTTTTATTGATTTTTAAAAATACTTTGAGTAAAACTGAAACTGTGTTTGCTATATGTATGTCAGTCCTTGGCTTGTTTACCTTAGCAGCCACTCCTCACCCAATGCCTGTTCAGCTCTGTATCTTGGGGGACAACACGTGCATGCTCTTTCACAAACTGTGTTAGTGCAAATGGGACAGTTGAGGGAGGGGGACCTCCTCCTCCTCTCTGCCTGGGGCAGCCTCCCTTGTGTTCTTTGTACCTCCTCTAGGCTCCAGCTCCCACCAGCCTGCAAGTGTATGTCTGCGGCGGGGTAGCAGCTGCCACCAACCTGTGGGTCACCTCACTCTCTCCTGTTTGTTTCTTCAGCTCTTCTGGCACTCGTTTAACCATTTCCCAGAATTAAGATTCCTATGGTTTAAATTCATGGGTCATTTGTTTTTCTGGTTGGACTCTGATACATCATATATGGATTTTCCTCTTCTGCCTTGACGTCAATCTCTAGTGCCAAATATGTGAGTTAACGACCGTATCCCATTGCTTCCTGGTACAATGAAAAGGAGTTGGATTTACAGAATTTCATAGATCTTTCAGAACTCACTTGTATGGTGATTAAAACCATGGGCCCTGGCATGAGACCAGCTTGGTGTTGACTCCTAGCTCCTGAGTCACTTGCTAGCTATGCAGTCATCCACAAGTTATCTAAGCTCTCTAAACCTCAGTTTCCTCATCTTGGATGTGGAAATGACAATTTTTCTATTTCACATGGTTGTGATGACCGAATAGAATACTGTGTTCAAAATACTCAGGACAGTATTTTACACATGGTGAGTATTCTGCGAAGGAGGCAATTATTAATTACATAATCTCCTTTTTCCATAACATAAGCCTTTGCAGTAGGTATTCCTCATGTCAGAAGCCAGATGTGGAGTGAGGTCAAGCATTCGCTGGCATTTTATCCTCAGAGGGTACCAAACCAAGGCATTCATTTGCAGGGTCAGGACGTGTAGCTGGGCTGAAAGGGAATGGGGTGAAATATCCTCATGTTTCAATAAGCCCTGCTGTGGCATTCACCTTGCCTTTTGCCCTGTTCTCCATCATTGACCCTATAGTTATTCTGGAGTAAAACATAGCAAAGTAAGAGAGGGCTAGTTGTTATAAATATTAATTGATGGATTGATCCTCCTGTTCTGAGGCCAGAAGTGGAGGATTAGTTGAAGAGAGCTTGCACTGATGACTTGCCTTAATGACTCCTGTCTCATTCTTTTTGCTCTCCTATTTTCCTGTCCGTTCTCTTCAGAAAGCTCAGAATAACATCCAGCACCTTCATAAAACTTTCTCTAATTATTTCAAACAAAATGTGTTTGCAATGGTATACATCTACTCTCCAGGCCCCCAAGCAGAATTTCACAAAGAAGACCTCCTCCAGGCTCTCTTCCCAAGGAACACCCTGCCTGCAGCACTGTGGGGATACTGGGCTGCCACTTTCTTTGGCTTAAGAACGGTTTCATTAACAAGCATGTTCACACTTCAACTGGAACATTTAAAATAACATCCGCACAATGTGTTTAGTGTCTAGTTAATTATTAAGTCTCTAAGCTTGAATTATTCAAGAAAAATTGATTGGGTTCAAACTTTTTTTTTTTTTAAATAAAAATGTTCTCCCTTCTACTCTCTAAATGATGTGGTAAAGGTTATTATGCAAATGTCAATACTCTGGACTGTGGGTGGTACCCTAGTAATAACAGAATAAAGGACTGGCAGCCTGACTCTTTTATTAAAAAATAAAAATATCTCATATATATCTCATATATTGTACTTCCATTGTTAATTAGCACTTATGGAGCCCTAACATGTTTTAGGTTCTCTCTTTTAAACTCTTCTTTATAGTTATTTACAACTTGGGTAAGTAGGTATTTGGAGCCAGTTCTGTAGTATAAAAGCAGAATAAATTGCTTTTTTCTTTGCTACCCTACCACATGGTCAAATACAAGTGTTAAAATGTCTTGGCTTCACTATTAAAAACCATGTTGTTGAAGAATATTTGTTGATCTGGGATATTTTTAATAGATTGCTAAGTGAAAACAGAAGGCTATAAAACTGTCTTTTATCATGTATCATTTTGCTCGAATGCATAAAAAAAGACTTAAATAATAAACACCAAAACATTAATGGTCGTGTTAGGATTAAACTTTTCTTTTTGCTTTTCTATTACTTTTTTTAATTAAGTTTTTTGGGTAACATTGGTTAATA
>AWHC01039066.1:0-21783 GCA_000465285.1 Eidolon helvum
GTATATTTATACCATGGAATACTACTCAACAATTAAAAGGAACAATTACTGATATACACAACCATTTGGATAAATCTCTGGAGAATTTTGTTAAGTGATAAAAAGGTTAATCCTAAAACGTTACGTGTATGACTCCATTCACTAAATAAACATTCTTAAGATGACAAAATGATAGAAACAACAGATTAGTGGTTGTCAGGGGTTAAGGAGTGGGTGGGGGTGGAAGGAAGTGGTGCCACTATAAAATCATAATGTAAGTGAACCTTGTGGTGATGAAAGTGTTCTGTATCTTGGCTGTATCAAGCTCAATATCCTGGTTGTGATATTGCTCTATCATTTTGCAAGATGTTTTCCATAATAGAAACTTAGTAAAGGCCATACGGCATCTCTTGGTACTATCCTTTAAATTGCATGTGAATCTACAGTTATCTTAAAATAAAAGTTATACAATATGATAATGGCAATTATTTCAAAACTCTCCAAAATGGGAGTAGGCATTTTTTTAAGGTTTCTTTGAAGCATTTCTAAGGATGATCTTTTCTGCCTTGCATGGAACGTTAAACAAAAACATGCCAAGGTAAATTTTAAGGGCAAGATACATTACAGAACATTCTAAGGGCTCTTCTTTATTTTCTTTGGGAGTCTTAGGTACCAGTAAGTGATTCTCACCATCCGTTTTAGAAACATACTTCATTTTTTAATGGGCACTACGTTTGCACTTCATTTTCACACCGGCACTATTCAAGCATCCTTGTGTTCAATCAGGATTTAGGAGCAACATGATAGAACAAAACTCTTTTCTCTCTCTATTTTTGACAATCAGATACAGATGTCACTGGTGGCAGTTGGCAGAGTTTCCTGCTAGATAATGAAGCATTTACCAGTTCTATTTTTTAAGATTTGTAATGCCTGCGGGCTAACATACTTCACAATACAGTTCAAAGTGCGCCTGACCTCAGAATCACATTGCTTTGGGAAGCAGGAGAAGCTTTGCTCACACTGGCTGCCCTCTCTCATTCTCCTCCTTTATCACTTTTTACTGCCCTTAGTGAATATTAGAATAGGACTCTTCAAATTCACAGATAACTGCAAATTTCCCGTTTTTGAAGTTTCCTCTGAAAATCAAATGCAAAAATGAAAAATGAGAGGATAAGCCCACGAGCTATCTTTTAGACATTCTGAGTCCTTCCCTTTAGTAGCTCGGAGTGTCTTTCTGAGCCTTGGCAGAATGCACCCGCTCATTCATATAACTGCATGTATGTAGGTCTGCAGGTGGCATACAGATACACAGACACAAGCATGAAGTTATGGTTTATCTATTCAGTTCGTGCATGTCCTACTAATGACACCCATTTCCCACATCAACGCAGACGGTGAAAACATTTTCAGCAACATAAATGGGCTTCACTGATGCAAGAGAGCCTTCTAAAAATGCTATATTTCATGGTGATGGGTTTCTATTATACTATGTGAAAGTCATTAGTGTGAAAGTCACATATTCACCTATTTGCAAGGAAATGGAGAGCTCATGCAAAGCAGTTACGATCCAAATGTGCTACACAGCATATATGAGAGAGGAGAGAAAGTGCTTATTAGGAAGGCATCTGAGCAAAGGTTTCAACTGATGATAAGCTATGAATTTTCTTTGAATATATGCTCCTGGAAGATGTTGTTGACTTGAGAAGCTGTACCAACCCACTATTCTCTTGAGGTTAGGAAGGGCTTGGGTTTTTCATGCAGGTTCAGAGCAGGGCATGCTAGAGGACAAAGTCTCATCTGAAGATCCTGAAACAATTATAACCTTTCAGCAATTCTCATAACTATAGTAATGAAACTGGCCTTCTGTTAGATTGACCCAGACCAGCAGATCAGGCCTAGACCCTTCTCTAACTGCAACCGAAATAACATTCCTCGATGATCTTGTTTATATTCAGTTCTGTTCAACAATTCAACAAGCTGTCATTGAGCTCCTCTTATGAGTAAAATTCAGGAACACAGGTACATATAACATGCACTTTTTGTCTTCAGTCATTTCATTGTCCAATGGCAGCAAAGGAGATAGTAATGCTTTGTTTGAGGGGAAGACACAGAATTCAGAGTTTAGGTTCTGTGTTTATGGTAGTTCCTCAGAGCAGAGCTAATAAACAGTTTAAATAACCAGAGATGATGATCATGGGGAAGAATAGATGTCCTGTAGAGGTCAAATAAAAAAGCCTTATATAAGGAGCTAACAAAAGAAATGGTGATGAATAAATATATGTGACTATGTTTGAGAGTCTTCAAGAGTTTATTTGCCACCAGGAGTTCCTACATTTTGCTTAACTCCACTATTTTCTAAGAATAAGCTTACAGATGATCTCTATTTAAAAAGATAAAAACATAAAAGAAGGACGGAAGGAAGGAAGGAAGGGGGGGGGGGGGGGGGGGAGGAAGGAAGGAAGGAAGATAAATAGATTTTTAAAATTATCTCATGTTGTATACCTGTCAAATTTCTGCCAAAACAACAGAACTATGTGACTATAAGTTTAAAGAATATATTGATTACACTGATATCTGCCTTGAGCCTGGTAGGAAAGCTTTTATAACAGGAAAATTGAGATAATTCTGTTTGCTTTTTTTACTTCCTACTTAATAGAGCTCCAAATAGGAGAACTGTATCCTTCCAGGCGAGATGACCAAGGAGGTGACGTACCCAAAGAGGTGACAGCTACTGAGAGGAGAGAAGGGATGAAATGCAAAGCCATCCAGCCTGGTCACTCTCAGTCAGTAGGGCTGAGCTCAAGCAATGGAAACTTAATTTGCCATAAAATCACTTCCAGCTTTTTTAACCACAGTGATCTTTAAAAAGGTTTATATTTGACTGTTAAATAGCAAGTGCATTGTGGTAAGTATCCAATACTTCATCTTCAATTTTCCCTGAGGGCGCCTAAGTGGTAAATAGATGATTGTTGTTCATAATTTACAAGCCAATTCATGGAGAAACCCAGAGTGCTTGAATCACTGATTTGCACAGAAAATCAATGCCAGAAGATAGAGTATACTTCATATGATTCAACCTGTCACTTAGTGTTTAAACTCACAAAATCATGGTGTCTCTGAGAGAAGAAGCATGGTGGAAGGAGAGAAAAGAGTCATTTAAAGCAAACCTTTTGGCAAATGTTAGGCTTTTAATCACACACATGTCTTTGGTCTATAACTAAATTTGTAATAAGCAAAGGTAATAAAATGTTATAGTCTTAATAGGTATAATTTTTTAAAAAATTAAAATCCGTAAAGGAGATTTAATGACTGAGGACTGGGCACTTAGCATCTAGCAGGAACTTTTACACGTGCTGCCTCATGCAGCATCACGGCAACGTTCTGTGTTCTGGGGTCTCGCAAAACGACACCACCATCCATTCGAGGCTAAATGACACGTGCACTCGTCTGAGGTTAGCACAGGACATAAGCTTTCTTTAAATGGGGACACGCTGAACACCGATTTGGTGTCCTCTCGAGAGCAGGACGCTGGTAGTAGCAGAGCTTCTAGAGAGGGCCGGCCGGTCACTGGGACCTAGGACCCAGGAGAAGAGCCAGGCTGGGTCTAAACAAAACCCCTCGTCGAGTCGAGTCATTTCACACACACAGAGGCTATTATTTTTACTGCTTAAATATGACTTTGCCTTTTTGCTGGGCGGAAAAAAATATGCCTTGAACATGGAGGGCAATTAAGCACCCTTCGGGGAATTTTATTTTTCCTTTTTCTTTGAAAAACTATTGCTCATCTGTCTCCCATGTTGCATGGGGCCTATATTGTCTTGTAAACACTCCACCAATCAAGGAAAACTCTCACTAAATCACACCAAAGTACCCTAGTGGTTCCATGAAATTTAGCGTTTGATTGAAGCATCTCTGGAGATCTGATGCATTTATATATTTATGATTCGTAAAGTCATCTGCAAAAGGGTTTTGACAGGTGTGTAGACTTTACAACAGTTTTTATACACTTATTTACATATCGCATTGGCCTGAGTGCTGTTTTAAAGGCACAGCTTTCAAAGCCCAATCAGTTCCTTAATAAGTATTCACCAATAGAATCACTGGAATAATGTTTTTCACAAAATGAACAGCTTATCTTGATAGTTTTAAAAAAATGATAGAAATGATCCCAGAGAAAATAATAGCTCACCAAATAAGACTTGTTAAATTTAAAATTCTACTGTTTGTGCTTTAACTCAGCTCTGAGAATCTTTGGGAATTTAAGGGCTAAGGAAGAGAAGATTATCACTAAAAAAATTAGAGATTTTCTATTAGAGAAAATTTATCACCATTATTATAATATGCCTTGGGGAAAGTGGCTTTCCATGTTTTTATTAGTAACACAAATTCTTATTAGTACTTTATATTTTATAACAACAAAAAAATGTTATATTTATTGAAAATTACAGCATTAAAGTGTTCTATTTTAGATTAGAGGCTTTTGAAATTAGCTGACATCTTTAAAAAACAAAGCTTTTAGATATATCAGTTAAACACACACACACACACGGGGGGGGGGACACACACACACACACGTCCTTACAGGGTAACCTCAGCAGGGATCATCTTAATCAGCACCAAGAGGAAGAATGTGTCTTTTTATGTCCCCATAAGTCAGACCTGCTGTCCTAACCACAATCCCTCCACGGAGTTCTTAAGAAATGAGAAATTTACTGCTTGACAGAAAAGACTCTCAAAAGTTATTTGACATTCAGGATGCCGTAATGTTATCTTCCTTTCCTACTTCGATTTATGTTAACAATTTATCCATTAACTATAGCTCTGTAATTGAATATTAACCCAGAATAAAAGTTTTTATCTTGCTCTTTCTTTCCTCCTCCACACACACACACACACACACTCCACAGATTCCAGCATGCAAGTGATATATGTGTCTATTTTTTAGGGTTTCTCTTCCTTGCTTATTAATGAAGACTCCAAAATTTAGGATAAAATGCACTTAAATTTATAAACCAGTTCAAAAGCCGGCTTTCTTAGTACACAAGTTAGCTGTGACTTTTAGGGTGTTAACTGTGGGGAGGCGGTCAATCTCCACTCCATCCTGGAACTGGCAAATCCATCATTAAAGAATTGTCCCTCTGTGTAGAGCTTTAGCTCCTAATAAAATAAAGATGCCACCTATCAGGATAAGGCCTGAAATATTTTTCTCTCATATTGCCTGAGAGCCGATTTGGAACTGCTACCGGTTTATATTGTGTGCGTCTGTGTGCTGGTGGTGAGGGAGGAATGTTGGAAGGATATTTGCGGGGCGAGAGGCCTGCCATAGAAGGTAGAAAAGCATGAACTGCAAACTCCCCCTACATCGCCACTAGCTCTGTCCCTCTGGTGGTGTTACCAAAAGCGACATGTTAAGGGCACTGAGGCAATGCAACATTGTATTTCAGGTGAGTGGTCAATGGGAACTTTGTATTCAGAGAGTTTGGGTTCTGATGCTACATAGAGATTGACTTTGGGCAAGTTACTTCCCCTCTCTGGGCCCATTTTGCTCCTAGTAAAATCCTGTAGGTAATTGTGAGGCTTCGGTGGATCACTGTGTGTAATCCCAGTGCCTGGCAATTGGAACACACCCTGCATGTTCCTCTTTTAAGCCTTTACTCACGTTTTCTTCTCTCTGTGGAAGCATGTCCGGCATGCCCACGGGACCAGGCCGTTTCCACATGGCCGTGTCTGTCTTTAGTTCATATCCTTATTTTTGTCAGCAATATCTCATAGAGATTGTTCATGGCCTGGCCCTATTTGCTGCAGGCTGGGTCCGTCACTAACCCTCCCATGCTCTGGAATGGAGAGAAGGGGCCAACCCTGCCTCCTCCACCCCCACACATCTCCCAGGCTCCTTTTCGGCCACTGAGGATTATTGATGGAACCGCTGAGGTGGGTGGATCATGGGAGAAGCCAGGGCACTTTCTCCCTGTGGTTCTACCTTGGGTGGTCCCTCCTCATAGCTCCCTGCTCATCTGGACAGGCCTGTGTGGGTCCCGTCCCTGGGCACCAGTAATTTCTTGTCTCTCAGCCTCAGGTAGGTCCATGATTCCTATTCTTGCTACTCTCTAGCTTGCCTCATCATCCCTGTTTGGCTTCTCAGATTTTCCATCACCTCTGTGGTATGGCCAATTCCTTGTATTAAATTAAGTTACCTTGGTTTTAAATACTTATAGCTGTTTCTGTATTCCTGGTTGAACTCTGACTGATACTGAATTTTAGCCTGTGGGTTGGAAACTCACACTATGAAATTTAAAAGCAATGGATCTTTAGATTCCTCAGGAAAATGAATTTGAACTGTCACAGGGCCAAGTCAGCTCAGGGAGCCTGCTGAATGAATATAGCTCTACACACAGCCATGAAAGATGTATGTGCTCCGTCCAGGCAGGCTCTCTGTTTACCCACAGACTGGGTAAACAGGGAGCTGAAACTCCTGTAGGAATGATCAGCAAGAATCTTAATGACCAGGGGCACCATGTCCCAGCAGGACTGAGAACCGAGAATCCTTTTCTGAGACCAGTGCTTTATGTTCCGTGTGGGGCGAGGGGATGGGATAGCCCACTCAGCTTAGGCTAAGTGCTCAGAAACAGCTTTCGTATGCTTACTGCTCTTTGCACCACGGCATCTAGTGCCCCATCTCAGGATGGCAAGGAAGATTCTTTACCAGCCCTGGCAGCTTCTCCTCACTTCTTAGTCTTATTGCACTTGTAACAGAGACAAAAATATTATCGGACTATTTCTAGTCTTCACCCACACAACTCCTCTCTACTGCTGCCCCCAATCTCCGCCTACTTCTGAAAAAGATTTTCTTGTTCATTGAGCGCCCTGGCAGCTTCACCTCACTTCTTAGTCTTATTGCACTTATAACAGAGACAAAAATATTATCGGACCATTTCTAGTCTTCACCCACACAACTCCTCTCTACTGCTGCTCCCAATCTCCGCCTACTTCTAAAAAAGATTTTCTTGTTCATTGAGTTGGTTCCAGGCTCTCATCTCTGTAGTGCAGACATAGGGTAGTGAGCGAAAGAGAGAATAAAAGAAGCCAGTGAGGCTAAACGAGTCTACTACTGAGAGAAAGGCCAAGGGGACAGAGCCAGGAAGTAAGTGCCCTTTAAGTGGTGGGAGAAGCTGGGGGATTAGAGGGTGAGGTGGTGCTGAGTAGTAAGGAATACATATATATTTATATATTTTCTCTTCCTTATGATTTTCCCAATAATGTTTTCTTTCCTCTAGCTTACGTTATTGTAAGAATTCATTATATAATACTTCTAACATACAAAGTAAGTGTTAATCAAGTGTTTATGTTATTGGTAAGGCTTCCGGTCCACAGTAGGCTAGTTGTAGTTACACTTTTTGGGAGGGTCCAAAGTTATAGGCAGATTGTTCACTGTGTGGGTGGGGGTGGCCCCCCTACTCTCTGAGTTGTTCAAAGACAACTGTACATTCTTAATATCCACATGGTTAAGGAGCTTGTGGCAAGGAGAAAGAAACATGTGCATTTGCACTGCATAAAATATAGGGAAGCAATCTCCCAGATACATTCTATGGGCATTTCCCTTATGTGAATAGTCTCAAATGACGAAAACTCAAATCTTCCAGAGTAACCCATATGTGCTTCTAGCTCTTAGCCATCCTTTATCTAACAAGACCCACTGTGTCCAGGTGAAGGTATTGGTGACACAAAATGAAGTGTGGGTAGCTGTCCTTGAAAGAGATACAGTTTGGCCATGGGAAAGACACAAGAACACAGATAACTAAAGCAATGTTGTACATACTATAGCTATGGTATTTGATTAATAGTGGATGTAGGAGGACATATAGTTTTAAAAGTAATTAAAAGCAAATCTATATATACTGCTATATAGTTAGCAAAGCTTTTACTGCTGCATGACCATAAATAAATTGTCTGTGAATTATAACTTCTTTATAGAAGTTAGTTCAAACTACTTTGGTGTCTACATGTTTGTGTCTGTGGTTCTTTGCTGCTGGAGATATAGAACAAACAAATTAAGCATTAGCCTTTTGTTTTTTTTACTCTATGCTGAGGCACAGCCATTTGCCAAGGAAAATTCTATGCTTTGCCCACAGAGGAGGCTTCAGTAAGAGGAGGCTTTGCTCTGCAGGAAGTGTGAAGCCTTAGTGAGGCCCAAGCATTCACAGAGAGGCACTAATGATAATGGCAGGCAATTTGGGAAAACAAAGGAATGATTACAGCTGACGACTTTTAGGGGAAAAAAAAGGAGCTAATTAATGAATTTGCTAATTAGTCCTGCCTATAGTGAGAGACAATTCTACAGGTAGAGCTGTGTATAGTTCCAGGTGTCTTTATACAAGTTATGCAAGCATATACGAGCACACACATGCAGGCAAGCGAGGAGACATGAGTATAGATGGAGATGGTCTGCGTTCTGGAACCTCACAAAATAATCTTATAAAATCTTGATAAATGTTTCCAAGTCTCTGCAGATTGCTCTTGATGTGTAAATCAGACACCTTTTCTACATACAGAAAATGAATGTTGTCATAGTGAGAAATTAACCATTCTAATCGTTTGATGTTATTCACGTTACCCTTCCATCTCAGTTCAGTCCACTCTTCTCTGAGAGACACTTTGGTCAAACGTGGTTTGCTATTAAGTGGAGGAAAGGAAGCGTTCTTGGTAATTTTTGGAAAATGTAGCTGTGTAGTCAGTAAAATTATTTGGAATGGCTCCCCTAGCTGTTAAGTAATTAATTCTATCGAGAAGAAAGAGGAAAAGAGGGAAAACCCTGAGCAGTGTTTTAAGGGAATCTAGATAAGATAAATCATTCTCAAAAGAAAAAATTCATTAAATTAATTATGCAAGGATAATTACTATTACCATTGTATTGTTAGATATCAGGCTTTGCTTGTGTGTGTGTGTGTGTTGGTAACTAACAAATAGACTTTACAGCACCCTAGAACCTGTATAAAACCTATGTAGGCAGTACACACATGTCCATTTTGTAAAACTTGGAGAATAGCTATGTTTCCAATTTTCCCATATAGGTTTCTAATCGTACCTGTATTTGTTGACATATCTTTGGTCAGATGTAGGACGCACTCCCCATTATCAGCCATTCCCCTTATTGAAAACGCTTTTAAGCACAATTATATAATACTGCACAGATTACACTTTGGAAGATATTTATAATTAGGTGAGAAAGGCAAGCAAGTGTCCCTTGAAGGGATAACTCCCAATAGAATATTTCTATGCTCATCCTGCCCTAGAAAAGATGTAAAAGTCATAATGAATTTGTTTTGAATAAGCTGATGAGCATCATTAATTTAAAGTGTTCTGTGGATTAGATAATTTTCTATATGGTCTGGCTTCAAGAATGTTTTAATTTTTAGTGTCACTGATCTCTGCTAAAACTAAAGCAGTTAGACACTTACTCATCTGAGTTTTAGGAGTATATGGACTAAGAAAGTAAGTCCTTGGCCCTGATGTCACAGCTGGGGTGGGAGGAGTGGGTCAGTGGGGAGGTGGCCTCATCTGCTGGGCAGGGCCAGTGGAGAAGGGGACCAAGCGGTTCAGGGCACGCTTTGCTCCTTTCGGTAATGCTTCGAGATCTACCTCGATTCTCATAGTGTCCCATTAAGTACAATTGGTGGATCCTGAAGACCAGTAGCAGTCAGCTCACTGTCCAAGAGAGCTCCCTCCTAGTCCCCCATCTGTGGCCAGCTCTCCTGAAGGAGCGCTTCCATCCTGGAAGGACAGGGTGCTAGTCAGTTGTGGCTGCTTCTACCTCTGTCTTCTTTGACCTCTGCTGCCTGTAAGTTAAGCCTCTGTTCCTTCTTTAAATGTCTCTTGTTTCACCTAACTCATGAGAATAGGCTAAGGAAGACCAATGATAAGCAGGTTTTCTTTGCTTTTAGTGGGTCTTCCAGAGCACACACAGCTCATTATGGGTTTTAAAGATGCTTTTCAGTTATGAAAATTCACTGTAGGATTGTCCCAGTGGCCTATTTTTATTCTATCTCTTGCTTTCCTCCATGTTCTAGCTAACCCTATTCAAGTTATAGATGGTTCCTCATTGGAACTTCGGCAGTTTGAAAACCAAGTACTAGTTATAAATTAGGCTTTAAAAAGAAAATTATTGAACAACTGAGACTAATAGGAGGAAGCTTAGCTAAGGAGAATTTTTAGTTGTAGCAAATTACACTGATTTATTTTCTGTTCTTCGCAGCATTGACTATATCTTTAATTACATATTTCTTTGTTCTATGCTTTCTCCTTTTTGGGGCCCCAGTCTCTGTTACTCAGTGATCACATTTCCTTTGCACTCTGCAAATCCAGCATCCAGGTTAACATCTGGCACATCAAAGGGGCTCAGTGAGGAGCCATTGGACGAATGAATTAAGGTTACGTTAGAACATATGTAATCTTCAGTTTCACATATGTATGTGTATTTCTATCAACATTAGTTTAAATTACTGAAAAATCCTTGAGGTTTTTTATTACTTCTAATTAAAAAGTTGAACATTATCCACTCTATTTTTAAGGCTGACTGGAAATACTATTCAAAGGAAAATAAAATTAAGCTGGTAGAAAGAATCACCCACTAAGCACTGAGGTAGAATCATCCAGTCCACACTTTTCCCAAGAAAGAAAAACCTCTTCCATTATCTGAACACTATTTCTTGATGAAAACCCAAGGTTTTCAGTTGTGAGTGTGGTGTTGCAACTTGCATATCCACAGCAGGAAGTTATCACTGTAAGACCCTCACCTCACTTAGAAGTCCACCTTAGCTGAGTCTTTCCATTTCACTCCAGAATAAAAGCACCCTCGCATGACCACAGAGGAATAAAGTTGCATTTGGTTGTCTCTTTACATTTAACTGTAACATGAAGAACCAGTAATAGCCTCTCCTATTGTTTTGTTTTCAGAGAAAGAGAAACTGACTGAGAGCTATGGGGTTGGTCCTGTCGTGGACTGGAACTTCTTTAGCAGCTCGTTCTGCTGGGAGCTACATGCACCAGCGTTGGGCCTGCCTGCTGAGTGCCCAGGAATGATTACAGTTTGGTAATCAGAGGTTGAGAAAGGCTTGCCTTTTCGTAGTCGTAGGGTGATGAATAGCTTTATCCAGAACCACCCTAACTTCGACCAGCTGTAATGAGAACTGCCTTCATCAGAATCAGCTAGCTATGGGCTATCCTGTGTGTGGATGGCTCTGTTCATGGAAAAACCATCCCTAATATTTTCTGCTATCTCTTAGAAGACCAGAGCAGACTCTCGGTCCTGGGGTAGTATTGCTTTATCTGTCTTTATACCTTACCTTGCCTGCTTTGCTGCACCAGCACAACCACCATTTCCTGGACTTTAAACAGAGAGTGATGTTCATGGTGACATAGCTATGTATTTACAGCTCTTCGGTATAAGACTTAAGCAGTGACAATAAACTGGGGTCTGTAGAAGGGGTCGGTCCCAGATGTCCTTCCAGCTATTTTCAATATTTCAAAGAGTTTATCTCAGAACAGAATTTGCATCCCAATCAAAACACCAACAACCTCAAACAAAGAGACAGAAGCAACCCTACACTTGATGTTAGTTTAGTTACTAATTTTCATAGCTTGTATACTCAGTTGCATGTTTCTGAGTATTAAATATAAAATAAGTTAATAATTAACATACACAATTCATAAACTAATAACAATTTTTAAAAGCTCATTTTCAAAACTTTATTGGTATTTACCATGTGCCAGACCTTTGCTATATACTTCTGTATATATATCAATTAAATCTCATAACAATCCTATGATAGGCAATATTATTAGTTCCAGTTTAGGGATGAGAAAATCAAGGCTCAGGGAGGTTAATTAATTTACCCCATGACCTAAAGTCATGTGCTTTGGAGTCAAGATTTGAGTCCAAATGCTCTAACTCCACAGTTCCTATGTAGAATATTAATTTCATGAAATCAGAGGAAAGTTATTGAAAGATAGTAGATAATAATCAGATTTGAAAGTTCCAGATCTGTATAAATAATGGATAGGTTACTTGTCTATTACCTTATCAAGCCAGCCTTAACACACTTATTTAACATGACTAATAAGTAAATAGCAAGTGTAAATAGGTTAGGAAATATTCTTAGAGACTCTATAAGTCTGTTTTGGGTAATTTGGACATTACATCTTTAACTGGCAGTTTGCAGATAAGCAGCTAAGTTCAACACACAGAGTCTAGAAGCATCTAGAATAAGGAAGTTACATTAGAAAAGCCCAAGAGCTTACGGAGATATAGAGAAAGATAAAAAAATATAACTAAAGCATCCAGCTTGTGAGTCAGCTGCTTCCAGAGGCAGGATTCCCTGAGGAAGTTTCAAAGAATTATGTTAAACTGTATTAATGTAAGAGTGTAAAAGAGAAGTCTGATTTCCAATTCAGCTTTGGAGTTCCCTTGGCTGGTGAAACAATTACAGGTCCCTTGCCACCAGCTTTCAGTGTGTCAGCAGTTTTTTTTTTTTTTCATTGCTTATTTCAAATGCATCCCCAGATGTCTTAGAGAAAATTCCCAATTTCTCCTTATTACTTTATTCTCACCACAGCACTGATTAAAGTAACGGTCCTTGCTTGTAGTCTTGTTTGTACCTTCATTTGTTCCTTCTTAAATTCATCGTTCTAGTCATTAATTCTCCCTCTATCTCTCCCAGCTCGTCCCACAGTCTGTGGTGTGCTTGATTCTGGAGACATGCAGGGACTAGGTGACCCTGGCTCT
Organism: Eidolon helvum; assembly: GCA_000465285.1. Lineage (NCBI taxonomy): Eukaryota > Metazoa > Chordata > Mammalia > Chiroptera > Pteropodidae > Eidolon > Eidolon helvum. Next base: position 12,758 of record AWHC01039066.1, read on the forward strand.
CTTCTTCCCCAGTGCCACTGCTCACACGGACACGTTCTCCGTGGGGCTGGCCAGATGGACAACTCTGCATTTTATGCAGCAAGGTTACCGACTTCATCTGTGTTCAGTAAACTTACCTATTCCTTCACTTAGCTGATCTCTTATCGATGTCAGGGAGAGTTAGCTGATTGATCTAACAAACGAAATACCTAAAGTCTAAGCCTTGAAGAGTGGTGACTACAGTTTACTAAGCATTTTCACTTGTTCTTCGAAACAACATTTTAAGTGGGAAAAAAAACCAAAGCCTAGTTGCAGAATAATGTATATATTATAAAAAATTTTGGTACAGACAAAATTCCTCTTTATTTATGTTCGTATGAGCAAGATGAAGGGGGTAAAAGGGTACACATAGGGCTTGTGTGCATGGCCTATATCAGGAGGCCGAGAGTGGAGGGGGAAAGAGAGAAATCATCATTGCCTTTCTACAGTTTTATTTTGTTAGCACCTGTCTCATTAACTAAAATAAGCATGAATTACTTTTGCAGTTTAAAAAATATCAAGTAAAAATTTTACACTTAAAAAAACAACAGAAAAATAATCTTAAGAGATTGAGATGAGCAATTCCTCATTTTTATGGGTGAAGAAATTGAATCTGGGGGAAAGCAAGGTCTTCCTCAGGTGGTGGGACAGAAACATGAAGGGCCAGGCTCCCAATTCCGGTTGGGAGAACCGTGAGATTCCTGCCACAGCAGTTGCTTCTTTTCCAAAGGACAAACAGCGTGTTAGGATTTGGGGCAGTGTACAAAGCAAAATAAAAGTCTCAGGTACTGAAGACTAAGACATTTCGACTAAAGGGATCAATAGTATACCAGTTGGCTCTGGTTGTGATATGTGATGTCATGTTGACCATATAAAGTTCTTCATGATTTCATCAACTTTTCTTTTTTCAAGCCCGGAGGCCCTCTAATAGCCTCCCTAGTTATTGTCAAATAGCTCTGGGATTGGGGTTCCCAATCTCTGGCGTAAGAAAGTAGGTTAAGAATGACTCTTAAATGCAGGTATGAATAATCATGTGAATTGTAAAAACTCAGTTGGGAAATTCTTAGGATGTGTCTCTACCTACTTCTCTGTTTTGAGTATAGTTAGTAATATTTACATACTGACTGGTCCTCACTTCTCTCATGGAAGAGTCTTGGAAAAGAGCAGTGATTTTATAGTAGTGACATCCCATGCTGATCAAAAAATTAAGTGCCCCTGGAATTGAGCAGGTGAGCAACCAAAAGAATATTTATACTTGAAGTAAGCTTACCAGAAAACCAGAAAATTCAACAAGTATAGCCAAACTTAAATCAAGAACTTTACATGGTTCAGGTTCTACTTGGCATCACATTTAAGAAAAAAGTCTGATGGAAAAACGTATAGTCTAAATGATTCAGATATATTGAATGTTTTTCAAAACACACGTGTGCACAGGCGCCTATACGGTGGTGGGCTGGGGGAGAGGGTGGCACTTTCTCCATGTACAGCTACACTTGTTAATTTTACGTTAAATATCGCTCACTTTCCATCTCACTCCATGTCCTGCAGCAACTCCCCCAGGAAGGGTTCTTTCCTCTCTCTAATCCCCAGTCTGTCTTCCACACTCTCCTGGCCTTTCGATCTCTCTTCTCCTACAAGGCCCCTGGTCTCCCGCCATAGGGCAGGTGCGCCATCATTTATAGATTTCACTTTTTTTTTTTTTTTTTTTTTTTTTTTTTTTTTTTTTTTTTACTGGATAACGTTCTAGAACAAATTTACGACTGCAAATGAAGAGACTGGGAGGCCGAAGCACTGCGGTCTGAACCGTGAGCTGCTAGGGCGGGCGCCCAGCTTCCCGCTGGGCTGCTGTTCAGACGGAACCTCTGCATCTCGCCCTCAGGGAAGTGTTGACTGGCACGAATTCGTAACACTAAAAAATGGGCCCAGTGTGAAGTGACAAAACTTGTGAGAGCAGAGAAACGCAGGGAGAAATGGTTTGGGAGAAAAGGCCTTAGAATATAGATGAGGCAAGAGTCAGTGAGGATAATTAAGCTAAAAGCCTTGGGCCTGAGCCCAGAGTAGCATTTTCATCTTGTTTTCTCAGAGAAAGAGAGAGAAACTTCAGTTAACCATTTCTATGTCCAACACCCAAATGGCTCCTAACTTTGCCTCCCTCTGTGGCTTACACCACGGGGTACAGAGCATAAGTTAGATTTCGTGATTTCATAAGACATGTTAATAAACTGCTTGGTAGCATGTGGATGGTTCCTGGCAGAGGCAGGTGATGTGAGGAGGCATTGGGCACCCCATCTGCCGGGGAGGTGGGGTGGTTTGGGGCTGGGGTGAGGGGCTACCTGCCTGAGGAGGGTCAGCCAGGGTTTGGTCACTGCACGAAGGGCCTCATTTTAATGACGTTAACTCTTAACAGCATATTTCGTCACCTCTTGGAAAACAACTCTGAGACCTGGCAGGTCACAGTAATGTCTGTCTTTGCTAAAGATGTCTCATTCTGTCCCCACTTTGTGGGGACACTTTGTGTTACAAAAATATCCCAGCCCCATTATAAATAGAGAAAAAAAAAAGAATGGAAAATATGAAAAAAGAGTTTCTGATAAACTCCAAATGAAACTTGAGTGCCCGTTTTTCTCTGTGGTTCTTTATAACCCATTTATTGTTCAAAGTCCCCAGCAGCTCTGACTTCAGTCCTGGGGCCTTGCTAGTCTCATGGTTCCCCAAGTTATGCATTTCATTCTCAGAGCTCATAGAATCTTTATTTTTACACTTTTTTTTTTTGCAAGTATTAGTTTCTATGTCTATCGCTCTCTCAGAGCTGTGATCCACTTTGAGGCAGAAACCCAGATTTATTTACTTTTTTATTTTCTGTTAATATTATCGTTTTTGGTTCCCCAACACAGTGCTCAGTGTTTGTTGATTGACTAGATCCCTGGCACTAATTTATTAATCGGTTGTTTGAAACTAAAAATAAAATTTCCCTTAAGCTCTGTGTCCAGTTAACATTCCTGAAATCATCAATAATTTCCTCCAAGCATGTAATCATGATCAAAGAAGCACCCCGTGTATCAGGTATAAATAACCCAGAGCAACTCTGTTGCAATATTAAAGGAGTAGATCCTTTGCATTTTGTGAATGTTACTGTAGTATAAGATTTGCCCCATAAAATAAATCTTTGACCAGGAGTTTCAAACAGAACTCAAATGCCGTTGAGATGTGGACCTGGAGCCTGCTCAATGGCTAAGTGACACGCTGCTTCTCCAGTCTTGCAAAGGCACTGGAGTCAAGGGCCTCAGCAGAATGACAGATTGTTTGCCGTGGCCATGCAGGGTCATGCACATATCAGTTAAATTCAGATGTTAATTCCAAAAAAAATGCACAAAAATTTCTAAATGTAAATCAGAAAGGCAAAAATTGATGAGGAAATAATAGGTATTCATTATTAGTGGGGGAAGAAAGCAGGTGTAATTAAAAAGAGAATAAAGAATTGCAATTTAAAGTCTTCCATAGTGATTCTGACAGGAAGGTCTAAGGAATTTGGAAATTCATAATACTAGTTCTTAACTCCTTCGCTGACCTTCAAGGCCCTCTGAAAAATATCTCAAACCCAAGTCTTAGCCTTAGTTACCACTGCCTCCCCTCGTGTGTGGCCCAGTCTTAACCACACTGACTCCTTGTGGTCCCTTGAGCTGCTTCAACAGAGGAGAAGGAGCCGTACCCTCTCTGGTTGGTAGCTAGATGGAATGCCGCCCTATCTGAGGGCACCTGGGTGTCGTACAAGTAAATTCAACTCATTATAATATCACAGAATGCCCCTCAGCTCCATCCCTACCAGTAATCCATTCTCATAACCAGTGGAGATGACAGTTCAGAGCTTCTGTCATAATTCGACCTTATTTCTGAAGTTTGAGTCAAATTTCTCTTCACACATCGCCTATATGGAGACCCTTACACATGCGGTCATTTGGTTTTATCAAATTTTCACAGCACTTTGTTTTTTATCTTTCTTTGACCTGGTTCTTTTCTCTGTGTTTCTACTGCTTTCAGTGCATAGCTCATCATATGTGTGTTCTTTCAAAATTCAACTTTTTAATTAGAAATAATTGAAAATTTGTGTTTTAATTATTAGTTTTTATACCCACTTCCTCCATCATACCATCACTGTAAGGACAGAACTTTGTCTTTCCATCATTTTATCTCCAGCACCTGGTGTGGTGTGAGCCTACAGAGAATGCTGAGTAAATATTTGCTAACAAGTTTTAGGGAGTGAGGGACGCTGAATGATTGCCTTTAGGGCAGTGGAGCACTTCTGTTGGGCAGCCCTGGCCTCAGGGGCCTTGTGGCTTCCTCTTCATTCACTTATCTCCTTCAGAGCCTTGCACTGGGGCTATGTAAATATTGGTTGAATTGCATGAAAACGTGTGGGTTTAGTTTTCTTTGATAAAAACAGAGCACTAACGTAGCTACACATACCAGTTGTGATTAGAGTAGGCTTCTTTTAATTCCTCCCCAAAAAGGGCTATGATTCTGAGGAGAGGTGGGAAGATTCGGAAGAGAAAAGGAGAGTGGATAAAAGCAAGCGTGTGGGAGACTGAGGGACAATGGAGGAGAATGGCGGGGTGAGGAGTGAGAGTGTGTGAGCAAGGGTGTGACTGGACGAGTGAGGCCATGCGAGGTGAGAATGTGTGAGCAGATGCACAAACGGGTATCACTGTGGGAGTGGGTGTTTGAGAGGAAGCGTGTGACCGTGGACGTGAGTGTGACTGGCTGGGAAGGTGTGAGGGTGAGGAAGGCAGTGTGAGAGGAAGAGCGAGTGTGTGACTGAGGTGTGAGTGAGTAGGGAGTGTGAGTATGTCAAGTGAGAGAGATGGCACCAGTAGGTGGAGATGGAGTTTCCTGAGTTAGGAAGGTGAAATACTGAAGAAATGGAAAGCACTGGGACCTCGTTGGAAAAGAGGGTCGAGAGGGGGTCCTGCGTGGGTCCTGGGAGGCTATCAGGACAGGCCGGGCACCTGGGCACCTCAACCTGCGAAAGTCACCACCTCACCGTCTGGGCCTGCCACAGGGAGAAGGCCTGGATCTCCTTTTCTCCTGGTTCACAGGGCACGTGGTCGCTTCCCACAGCACAGAGGATTGTGGGAGATGACAGAGGTGACCCTGGGAGGCAGAGAGGCGGAGTTGTGGGAAGCCAGGAATGTGCCCTGCCCCCTGTGGTGAGTCCTGGACACTGGATCCCCACCTTCGGTCCCGCGATGGCCCGCCAGGGGTGAAATCTGAGGGGGTGGAGAGTGGGGCGGCTGGGCAGAGAGTAGAAGGAAAGTGAAGACGCCTGCTCTGACAGAGGTCATTTGCCTCTGACCCAAGAAATGACATGTCGGCTTCGGGTAATCAGCTCTGTTTCTTTTCACAGCCAATGAAGTGATTTTGGGTTGAATTATTTAAAGGAACTAGGTCTACTGGATATTAAAACTTATTTTTAAGCCTCAATAATTAAAACAGTGTAGTATCTATGCATGAAGAGATCCTAGTATACATGGGATATGATGAAGATGGCAAGAACAATCAGAGGGGGGAAATAAATGTTTTCATAAATTGAGCTGGAACAACCAGGCAGCCTTCTAGGGAAAAATAAAACTAAACACTCACACCGAGATAAACTAAACAATGGGTGAAAAATTTTAATGTAAAATAAAAAGAAACCATAAAAATTTAGGATAAAATCCAGAAGCCGTATGAAATCGATGAATGCTGCAATTAAAAAAAATCCTCTTATCTAGCAAAAACAAAACAAAGTTAAAAAAACATCCTGCAAGTAAAGTCAAAAGACAATTGAAAGAAAACTATGAGGAACATTTGCAATTTATATCACAAAGGGCTACTCTCACTAATATTAATTGATAAGACCAACAACATAATAGAGAAAATGGAGAAAAGATTGAACAGAAAAGGAAATTCCACTTCAACATTTGAAAAGAAGCTTCACCTCATTTATAACTAGAAAAATGCAAATTAAACTTTCACTGAGACAATATTTTTTATTCTATCAAGCTGTCAAAAATCCAAAAGTTTGCGGATATATTCTTTGGGGAAGGCCTGGCATAATAGGCATCCTCATACATTATTGATGGTAGTAGATATTGCAGTGAATCCTCCACAGAGGGATATTCCTGAATATTTACACAAATTACAAATGGATAATTTTTAATTTATACAAAAATCCTACTTCTGGGAATTTATCTTGCAGATATAATTGTACATGTGCAAAATGGTGAATTACAAACTTGTTAGTTGCCGCATTGGTTGTAATAGCAAAAGACTGGAATTAGACCAAATATCCACTTATAAAAGACTGATGAGCAAACTGTGGTACATCCAGATAATAGAGTATTATGCGCATATATGTGAAAGAAATGAAGGAGGAAATTCTCTATGTGCAGGTATGAAAAGATTTTCTTCCTATGAAATGCTGTGCTGAAATCCTTCAGGCTTATTGTTTCAATGATAAAGCAAAATGTATAATACTATATAGCATATAGAACTTTTGTATAACAAGGAGGAAATAAGAATATATGCTTCTGCTTCTGATACGCAAAAAAACCCAAAGACCCAAAGAACTAATGAAAGAAGTTACTCTTGTGGAAATGAAGGATGGGAATGAAGTAGAAACGTTTTGCGGAAAACCTCTTCACATTGTTTTGATTTATATGCTATGTGAATGGATTACCTATTCAAAACGCATATATATTATATGTCAGTCATTTTGAAATACCTCTGATTTTAATAGTAGCACACACAAAAAAGTCATCTTTAGGGAAATCAGAAAAAAACTTGAAACCGCTTCTTACAAATTACTCCTACCCCCTCTCGTTTTCTATTAGGGCTCTTAAGCTTGACATATTTCTTCTTTGACGTGCTGAAGAAGATAAATAACTGTGCTGATTAGTGGCCTGAGGATTTGGGGTGTTCTCTCAACAATATGGAGACCATCTGTTTCTCCATTAACTATGGATATCTGTCTCCTAGACGCCAGCTTTTCTTAATGCACCGAGTTCTTTCCTCTGCAGATCGTTGCTCTCAACCTGCTAACAACACCGCCGCAGATCAACAGCTGTCACGTTTCAGCTGAAGGTAAAGGCGGTGTCTCTCGCTGAGATGAATAGCACTGGGGCTCCAGGTATTTGCTCCTATATTACAGAGCTTGTTTTCCTCAGTTATAAACAGTAGTTTATATATTGTTCAATTTAATAATGCTTCCATGCAAAATATAAGAATTTCTAAACATGACTATGCAGATGACATTAAATAAAGTCTGAAATTGCCCCATCAGTTCCCTGGCCTGGTCGGTCACTTTTTAGGTCTAGAGAAGAGAGGTGGATCAGGTTCTAACATCAGGTGGAACAAACCTGGGGTAGGTGAGGTGGGGAGTTGGAGGAAGGAAGAAGCTCCTGCTTGCCCATCTTTCCAATCTGATTATTTTTAACTCTTTTCTTCTCAAGGTTTTTTTCACTTGCTGTTCTCTCAGCCTAGAAGCTGCATCCCTAGATTGACTGTCTTCTCCATAGTCTAAGCTCAAACTTTCTCTCTTGAGATATACTTCTTCATTACTTCCCCACATAGCACCCCCTTACTCTATTACATCCCCTTGCTTTGTTTCCTTGAGAGCATTAATCACTGTCTGATATGGTCTTGATCACTCATTTGTTTACTTATCATTTATTATCCCTCTCCTCCCTACCACCCAATAAACTATAACTCCAGAAGAGCAGGGACCCTGTCTGTCTTGCTCTCCTAGAACAGGGTGTGACCCATAATAAGACCTCAGTAAATGTTTGTTGAATGAACAAATGGAAGATTAGAGTCCATGTCTGATTGAGTTTTGTATACAAAGCCTAGCAAATGAAAAACCTTTAACAAATACTTGGTGAATGAATAAGTTTTAGTAAACTCTCCTTACACATGGATGTCTCCTTTTAAAATGCTTAATCTGGCAAAGAAAAGACTGTGGGTTGACCCTTAGTTGTTTGACTATCATGCTTTTCTATCATACTTAGGACAATTACTGAGATCTCTGAAATTCTGATTTAAAAAAAAAGTTTTTTAAAGAATAGTTTTTTAAAAATATTAATTTTTTGTAAGAGGCCCAACATGCATTAAAAGGCTTATTTAACTTAAAAAGCTTATTTGACTACCAGATAACTTACTTACTGTACACGTAATTTCTTTTTTGAGAATCAACGAGACTTGTACTAAACTGAATCTATTTTTTCCTGCAATAACTGGATAAAAAATCATTTGCACAAAATTCTTTATCATCAGCAATGCATTATTTCTTTAGGTACTTTATTTGAATTTCAAATGCCAGTTTTATTAGTGCAAAAATTGATTTTAAATTGTATAAACATCTAGAATTTATTTACAGTATTAATAGTCCTATAGACATAATTAGTTACATTGAAAAATACAAATAAAATCTGTGTTTTTTAAATGAGATTTGAATTCATTTTCAGAAAGAGCATTTTCCTTCTCAAACATCTGTCTTTTTCTGATGAGGTGAAATTACAGATGGTGAGCCAGGTTTTGGAAAGGGAAATGAGTATCTGTTGCGTGTCTAGACATATTCTAAACATGGTCTGGGTATTCATTATATGTTGGGGACCAACTAAATGCCCTCTGGAGTTTTCTGCCAACTGCTCAGGCTTTGAGGAACCACACTTGTGGGATAGATTGTGTGATGTAGTCACCACTGTGAAACAGTCCCTTAGGGAGCTAAATCCCTTTGATCTAGGTCCAAGATAAATCTTATTGTACATTTATCACTGATAATAATGAGGTTCAATATACTATAAACTTCTTAAAAACTGTAGAATCCTGTCTTTTGGTGAATTTTTTATTGAGATGATTTCATCTAGAAAGAATTTTATGTCAAACTTCCTGGGGTCACATCGATTAATCGGCACCTGTCTTTAAGTTCTTTTCTATTGTTATGATTATTTATTAAGTATTTTTATTAGTTATAT
>KE757856.1:0-40309 GCA_000465285.1 Eidolon helvum
ACACACACACACACACTCTCAGTTCCAATACGTGCCAGGAACTGTGAAAATGACAAAAATACAGTAATGGAAGTACTTAGTTGCTCCTGCACTAGCAAGAATTAAAGTCAAGGACACCAAAAATTATGCAATAAAGTCTGAAAGTGCTATGTTAGAGAAGTGGGGCCTTCCATCTGGCCTGTTCTGGGGCAAACTGGTGGTGAATGGAGAGAAACGTCAGAAAATAGTTTCCTTCGTAGGTGATAACTAACAGTCATGACTCTAAGTCTACCATAAGAATAGATGCACATGGGATAGTTAAAGTTTCTGAATCATAGACTTATAGGTAATTTTTACTAGGGCTGAATCTGTCTGAGAAACAACAAACCCCATATACTGATAATAGGATTTGCAGAGACTCTAATGACAGCCCTTCATTACAAGACTCTAATGATGGTACTGTGTCTTGAACACTAACCTCTCCTGGATCCCAGCACAACAAAAAAAAGGAAAAGCTTTAGAGTCATCAGGACTTGGGATCGTCCTTCAGTTCTGTACCTATCTGGCTACCTTAATTAAGCAGATTTTCTTTCTTTCTTTCTTTCTTTCTTTCTTTCTTTCTTTCTTTCTTTCTTTCTTTCTTTCTTTCTTTCTTTCTTTCTTTCTTTCTTTCTTTCTTTCTTTCTTTCTTTCTTTCTTTCTTTCTTTCTTTCTTTCTTTCTTTCTTTCTTTCTTTCTTTCTTTCTTTCTTTCTTTCTTTCTTCAGGTGCTGTATTTAATTAAATGAGATAATATATTTATGACAGAACAATAATTTTGAAGTGTTAACCATTAGTATCTCATTCACAGGAATCCCCACTCCTGCTCATTACCTGTTTTACCTTTAATACTCTTGGATGAAGCTCACTCCCTCCTTGAGACCAAATGAGAAACAGTCAGATAACTACATGTTGAATCCCAGGATAGATGCTGAAAACTCACAGCAAAAACAGTGATGTCTATGTGCTTTTTTTCAGAAACAATAGTTTTGACAGTCAAGGTTTTGCTCATAAAAACATTTTATTTGTCTTTGTTTGCTTTGGAGAGAGAAACACGTTTTTTCTAACAGTAAAACTGTAAAGGATCTGAAGAACTCAGGGAGATAAAGTTTGTACCGTAAACATGAGAATTGGAAGATGCTTAGTTGTGTACGAGCCAGTTTTCTCCTCACCAAAGGAGGTTGAGTTGGAATAGTCTGAGCAGAGGAGGAAGAGTCAAGATGGAGGACAGCAATGTAGTTTAAAGCCTCTCCAGCATTAAACTCCAGCATGAGATGTGATACTGTACATGTCCTAAACAAGAAGATTAAAAGCTCAAACAGGATCAGAGTTCCAAGAGCAGCAAGAACATAAGTTTTGCTTTCCAAGTAAAGCCTTGCATAGCGTGGATGCAATTAGAACAAGTGGCAGCCAGTCCTGTCTAAGCAGAGAGTCTCTTCCATAACCCCAGCAAACTGGGGAATAGAACCCAAGGGTGTTTTGTGCCCAGAGAGGGTCCCACGGAGGCTGACAGAGGATGCAGACCACAGGGGTCTTGTAGTCCTGTTGAAAAAACACTATCAGCCAAGATAGAGTGAACCTCGTGAGCCAGAAGCCAGGGCAGCCTGTTGGCCTTTAACAGTAAATCTCTGGGCATTGACAAAGAAGACTGAAGAGGAAGTTGACATTAGTGATGAATTAAAAATTAATATTGGTCAGCCATCTCTCCCTCATATATCATAATGCTTGCCAACCCCTGGAATTTAGATGTCACTCTGGGGAGGAAGGAGGAATAGAACCTTACATTTAAATCTTGAGTTGGGTGAGTTTACCTGGAAATAACTAGAAAAGATTTTTCTGCTGTAGGGCAAAATGGGACTTTGAGATAACTTAAGTCCTAACAAAATGACAGTTTTGCATACTTGATTACAGGCCTGCTGCTAACATCTGCAGGCTTAGAAGGATGCAGGAGCTGTGAGATTGTGTGATGTGATATTTGCTCCAATTGTATATGTGAAAAGCTTTGAAAAGAGCCTGGAATTAGATGCTTACTAAGCAGTAGCTATTATTGGTGACATTTTGAACCTTAAATCAGTGGTTATCAATATTATGACAATAGCTATTAGAAAGCCAGAATTAGGCTTGACTAGAATAATGGAAATAGAATATTTGCAAATAATTCTTCCTGCTATATTTGACATTGAGATCTGTTTCATCTCATGTTGGTTAGATGATTGATGGACAATAAGTGGGATAAGAAGGCCTATTAGTCAAATGACCAAAATGATAGTTTCTTGTATAACTAATTATCTGTGAGCCACTGAAAATGTATGCACAAAAACACAGTGCTATAAAATTAAAATTCATCTCAAAATCAAAGGAAATTAAACATACCTCATTTTATGTGCTTCGCTTCATTACATTTCACAGATACTGTGGTTTTTACAAATTGAATTTTTGTGGCAACCTTGCATCAAACAGATCTAACTGCACCATTTTCTCTAGCAGCATTTGCTCACATCGTGTCTCTGTTTCACGTTTTGGTAATTTTTACAATATTTCAAACTTTTTCATTGGGGGGGGGGGGGTTATGGTGATCTGTGATCAGTGATATTTAGTATTACTATTGTAATAGTTTTGAGGTGCCACAAAAATGCCCATATAAGACAGCAAACTGAATCAATAAATGTTGTATGTCTTCTAATTGCTCCATCAACTGACTATTCCCCTATCTCTCTCCCTCTCTTTGGGCCTGATAGTACCTGAGACACAGCAATATTGAAATTAGGCCAGTTAATAACCTGATAGTGGCCTCTAAGTGTTCAAGTGAAAGAAAGGGTCACAAATATCTCACTATAAATCAATAGCTGGAAATGATTAAGCTTAGCGAGGAAGGCTTGTCAAAAGCCAAGATACACCTAAATCTAAGCTCTTGAAGCAAACAGTTAGCCAAGTTGTGAATGCAAAGGAAAAGTTATTGAAGGAAATTAAAAGTGCTACTCCAGTGATCACACAAATGATAAGAAAGCAAAACAGCCTTATTGCCGATATGGAGAAAGTTTTAGTTGTCTGGATAGAAGACCGAACTAGCCACTTAAGCCAAAACCTAATCCAGAGNAGACCAAACTAGCCACTTAAACCAAAAAGGCCCTAACTCTCTTCAATTTTCTGAAGGCTGAGAGAGGTGAGAAAGTTATACAAGAAAAGTTTGAAGCTAGTGGCTGTTGGCTCAGGGAAATAAGCCTTCTCTATAACACAAAAGTGTAAAGTGAAACAGCAAGTGCTGATGTAGAAGCTTCAGCAGGTTATCCAGAACATCTGGCTAAGATAATTAATGAAAGTAGCTACACTAAACAACAGATTTTCAGTGTAGATGCAACCACCTTATATTGGAAGAAGATGCCATCTAGAATTTTCATAGCTAGAGAAGAAAAATTAACGCCTGGCTTCAAAGTGTCAAAGGACAGAAAGACCCTCTTATTAGGAGTTAATGCAGCTGGTGACTTTAAGTTAAAGCCAGTCCTCATTCACCATTTTGAAATCCTAGGGTCCTTAAAAATTATGCTAAATCAACTCTGCCTGTGCTCTATAAATGGAACAAGAAAGCCTGGATGACAGCATCTGTTTACAACATGATTTACTGAATATTTTAAGCCCACCGTTGAGACTTACTACTCAGGATAAAAAGATTCCTTTCAAAATGTTACTGACTGTTGACAATGCACCTGGTCACCCAAGATCTCTGATGGAGATGTACAATTGGATCAATGCTGCTTTTATTCTTGCTAACACAATATTCATTCTGCAGCCTATGGAGTAATTTCAACTTTCAAGTCTTATTATTTTAGAAATATATTTCATAAGACTATAATTGCCATAGATAGTAATTCCTCTGAGGAGCTGAGCAAAGTAAATTAAAAATCTTCTGGAAAGGGTTCACCATTCTAGATGCCATTAAGAACACTTGTGATACATGGGAAGAGATCAACATTAACAAGAAATTGGAAGCAGTTGATTCCAACCCTTATGCATGACATTGAGGGGATCAAAACTTCAGTGGAGGAAGTAACTGCAGATGTGGTAGAAAGCAAGAGAACTAGAATTATAAGTGGAGCCTGAAGACGTGACTGAATTGTGCAATCTCGTGATAAAACTTTAACAGATAAGGAGTTGCTTCTTATGAATGAGCAAAGAAAGTGGTTTCTTGAAATGGAAACTACTCCTTGTGAAGATGCTGTAAAGATTGTTGAAATGACAACAAAAGATTTAGAATATCACATAAACTTAGTCGTTGAAGTAGTGGCAGAGTTTGAGAGGACTGACTCCAATTTTTTTCTTTTGGATTGACTCCAATTTTAAAAGAAGTTCTACTGTTGGTAAAATGCTATCAAATAGTATCACATGCTACAAAGAAATAGTTTCTGACAGGAAGAGTTGATCAATGTGGCAAACTTCATTGTTGCCTTATTTTAAGAAATTGCCACAGCCACCCAAGCCTTCAGCAACCACCACCCTGATCAGTCAGCAGCCACCAACATCAAGGCAAGACCCTCCACCAGCAAAAAGGTTATGACTTGCTGAAGGCTCAAATAAGCCTTTTTCAGCAACATTTTAATTAACGTGTGTATACAATATTCTAGACATAATGCTATTTTATACTTAATAGATTACAGTATAGCATAAACATAACTTTTATATGTATTAGGAAACCAAAATATTCATATGACTCACTTTATTGCAATATTCTCTTTATTGCAGTGGTCTGGAACCAAACCTGCTATATCTCTGAGGTATACCTGAAATTAGATCAAGAAAATCTCAAATGATCTTTGTACATTTAAGAACATCCACTAATAAATGTGACCTGTCCTCATGCAGGATGCTGTGGTAGATTTATGTACACGTTTAGTTTTTAACTTTCATTACCAACAGATTTTCAGATCTTTGTACCGGAGGCAATGATCTTGGGAACAAGTGATAGGTTGAGAGATAAAGGTTTCTAAATCATAACAGACCACATAGACTCCGAATTTAGTGGGTAAAGATGGGAAATAAATTTATTTGCATCTAAATAACATTCACATGATGAATGAAGGATTTAAAAAAACTTATGTACACATAAGGTAAAATGTCAGAAGAATGTTTGTCAAGAGCAGGATTTGCATTTAAAAAATCATACTTCACTGCCAGTCCTCCCCTCCAACTGAAAAAAAGTCCCATAAGCTTGAGTTGAACAAAAGACTAACTCCTTTCATATCTCCAAAAAGTTAGAATTTTGTTTCAGAAATATTAATATTACATCTGAATCAAGCAATATTAACAGGTCTATGTAAAAAGTATTGATGCGATAAAACAAATAAAACTATATAATTATTAGGTTATTTATGTTTCTGTTTGAAGGTTAAAAAGATATTTGTCAAAATGTTGTTTCAAATTTGTAGATGCTTCCGATTCACTGCCCTTCACCCTCCACCCACAGTGTATTTTGTTAAAATGCTCCATTTGGTTTCTAATTATACAAATCTTCAGGCTGAATATAGTTTAACAGTACATAGGCATTTTATAAAATAGCTAATTGCAAACTTTTCTTGTAACTCTAATTGACTAAATACAGGAAGAAGATTAAATGCTTGGCCAAAGAAGATGGAGAGATGATGAGTGAGCAAGGAAAACAAGTTAGGAAAGAAAAGGTTTAAAAAATAAAAGTTCAAAGTGAATCTTGCTCTATACCTACAGTCCATAAGTAATTACAATTCCATACTAAATTCTAAATCAGACATTCCTACCATACATTTGCCTTTTGGAGAAAATAGCAAAGCCCAGAATGTCTATTTTCCCACTGGGGCCATTTGAGCCCAATCAGTACCTTCCTAAACTGATCAGTCCCCTAATCTCATGCATTGCTAAGACCTTTCCAATTATGATAATAAATTTGACTGGATTTCATCATATTGTGCCATTTATGCAATAAGTCAAATAATTACTTATATAAGAAAAAAGGAAAGTTAATAAATCACTAGTTCCATTAACTTTGTGTGGTAATCATTTTGCAATATATACATTTATCTAATCATCACGCTGTATAGCTTAAACTTGCATATATTATTTGTCCATAATATCTCAACAAAGCTGGAAAAAAAATAAATTACTATCTATGCTGATAAAGAATAAAGAGAAAAGATACAAATAACCAAAATTAGGATAAGGATGGGTAAATCACTTCCAGATGCTGAGAAAATTAAAACAAAATCATGAAAAAACACTTTAATAAACTCATGCTAATTAAATAAAAATTTTATTCAGTGTATTAAGAGATACTGAAGATGTGATTAAATTAAAGGCCTTGAGATGTGGAAATTATTCTGCATTACACACATGGACCCAATCTTATCTCACAAGGCCTTAAAATTGGAGAGCCTTTCCTGGTTGTAGTCAGAGAGAGATATGATGATGAAAGAAGGTCTTGTTTATCAATTTGAAGATGGAAGGAGGGAGGAAAAAGCCAAAGAAGCCGGTAACCTGTGAAAGCTAAAAAACCAAAAAAAGCCGGTAACCTGTGAAAGCTGGAAAAGGCATGAAAACAGATTCTTTTTTAGGGTCTCCAAAAAGAAATGCAGTCCTGCTAGCACTGATTTTAGCCCAGTGAGACCTCAGTCAAACTTCTGACCTACAGAATTGTTATGTAATTAATTTGTGTTGTTTTTGTCACTAATCAGTGACAATTTGTTATAGCTACAATAGGAAACTAATACATTCATTTTTTAGTTTTTTGAGAGCTTTACAGTCTATAAATACTTTTCTCATGTCTGTCTGGGCTTTTTTTTTTTTTTTAAGAAATGGAAAGCTTTAAGCAAAAAATTAGTTCAAAATAATAGAAAGTTATACGTGCACAATTTTCAGCATCCAATGGTTAACTGGTCAACCTACACACAAGAAAAAGCTAAAATTTCTGAAAGTTATATGTGCACAATTTTCAGCATCCAATGGTTAACTGGTCAACCTACGCACAAGAAAAAGCTAAAATTTCTGTATGTGTCTGAGATGAAACAAAAAAAATAAAAACAGATCAGAGAACGTCTATCTTTGCTAAGTGGTTGCTCCTTAAAATTGTCAAAGGCAATTTTTCTGGAGAATATTTTTAAAGCTTAAAATGGACTCTTTTATAATGTTGCATTACACGTAAGCCTTAGCTCCAGAGCCCTGCTATAGATCAGGCCAGTGGTCCTTGCTCTAACCCTTGCTCTTTTTTCTAACTCTTATACATAGATCCTCCAACAGAACTTGCTTTCTTCTCTTCTTGGTAACTAACACCATCCAGTCTTCCTGTAAGGTGTTATTACCCCAAACTGTGTGCAAGCCAGTGTCCCCATGTTTCCCACATCCTAGCTGCCTCTAAAGACAAGCTCATGATCTCATTTCATTTGCAGTATCTTCCCTCTCACTGCTACGATGAAAGAAAGAGGAAATGACAAAAATAGCAAATGTGAAGGTCTTACAGTCTATGGCTCTTAACTGATTAAAATCATAGCTGCTGAGAAGCAAAACTGAGAAGAAACAAAGCTAAAGGGTCACAAGCACACAAAAATATGAAATTAAAATTTAATAATTGAGGAAGTAATAAGTATCTGTGATATTTATGCATGAATAGATATTCTGTGTGTGTGTGTGCATATACATATACAATAATTCAGCCCTGGACTTTTCTCTCTTTTTCTCCATGGTGGAATTATACAATTATACAATGACAACACTGGAAAAAGCCATAGAGGTCATTTAGTTCAACCCCCACATTTTGCTAAGGAAAGATTGAAAGCCAGACAGATGGATGCTCGTCTGTCCTTTGACTTCCTTTTCTTTGCTTTTCAATCTTTTCCCAACAGCAGCATATCAATGAAATGATCGAGTGAGATTATGTAGGCTGGGTCATTCTATTTCCTATTCTTATTGACCATGACAATCTCTCCCTTTAATGCTTTTCCTTCCTATCTAATCTTTAATACTATTAATCCATTTCTTTCATAATTAGCCTCTGCCTGGTTCATCTTTTGCAGATAAACTGAGTCATCAGCAGGCATTTTGCTGGAAGTCAGCCTTGTTATATGTCCAGCCCATAGAAGTTTGTGACTTTCTATCTTATCCTATCTCCTGGATCAAAGGTTTTTGTTGATCTAACTTCCTTATCATGTCAACTGTTAATCTTCTTTTAGTGATAGAGGAATTGCTAAACTAAAGTACTGTGGAAGAATGAACACACTGACCTGTCATTTCAAAGTCCTCACACAACCAAAGTCCTAGCTGTCCTATTAGTACATCTCTACTGAAAATGTGAAGGCAGTGTACAAAGTCTCCAGAGTCACAGAAATCTTGCAATCCTTGGAAAGAACACTCTGAAAAAAAATGGTAGGCCTGGCTATTTTACTCAGTGGTATTAAAGTAACAATAGCTAAAATTTATGTAATGCTTACAATGTGTTTGTATTATTCTAAGCACTTTACATAGATTGTCTGATTTAATAATGAGTTAAGTACTATTATCGTCCCCATTTCATATATGGGAAAATGTGGGTACAGAGCAGGTAAGCTATCTGCAAAAACCCAGAGACAACCAATGGTGGTGTCAGGATTTAGAGATTTAAGTTGAATCTAGCCTCCTAACCCCTCTGCCAAGCCACCTCTGATGGGGGGCTAACATGAGTCAACAACCACCCACACTTTGTATTTAGAAATCACATCTTTGGAGCCATGGCATATGGACCAGTGAAGATGCCATAGTTTCAGGCCGTAATAATCATATACAGTATGTTTCAAGGCACCTGACGTGGCCACACATTTTTCTTTCTTGTGATGACCCAAAGGAAATTGTCCTAATACTCCAGAGCCCGCTTGTGGGCCCCATGATTGAGCAACGCTGTCAGAAACGACAGCTCTTAAACTCCTTCACAATTTTCAATGCACTTTATAGAATGTTGGCTAATTCTTAGAAGTTCAGCTCAGAGCTTCAGGTCTAACTTGATGGGACACAAACTTCTGGACCAGCTCTTGTCTCTTCTTGACTTTATTGAAGTCCAGAGTCTCATTTTGCAGTGGCTCGGAATTGGAACGGGACCACTTGTCTGAGGCCACTTGAGCTGCATACACAGCTTGTAAACGATGTCAACCGTGAAGCGTAGCCGCAAAACAAACCTTATTTTCTCCCTTAAGAAATCAGGAATAATATGTAGGCTCATGCAAACTACCCAAACCAGGGCCACCTTTGGTCAATTAGCCTGTCATGTTGGAACGTTCAGTAATCAAAGCCAGGATAGAAATTTTTGTCTATTTCTACATTTTTGAACACCACCTCTTTGGAAGTAATTTTTCACTTCTTCAGGAAATGCTTAGAAATTTTTGTCTATTTCTACATTTTTGAACACCACTTCTTTGGAAGTAATTTTCCACTTCTTCAGGAAATGCCTCTCTTAATAGCACCTGATTCATATTTCCAACTTAGATTAAAGTAAGACACATTTCTTTCTTATCTTACTAAATGCCACCACCATCCACCAAGTTACAGAAGCCAGAAAGCTATAAATTAACCAAGATCTTTTGCAGCTAACATCAAATCCAACTCATACACAAATCCTGTAAATTTTACTAAAATGGTCCTTGAATCCATCTCTTGCCCTCCATTTTCAGTACTCTCATACTTAAGAGTAAGCACTGATAAACTCTATACTGGACCACTCCAATAATCTTTCAGTTAGTGTCTACCTCCATACCTCTGCTTTCAGTTTATTTTTTTTTACCTACTCCAGATCTTTCTCCCAATTACAGAGGTAATCATGTCATTCCTCTGCTTAATTACCCTGTGTGTCTTCTTATGAACATAATCCAAAAATTTTATGTGGCATATTACTTCTGTCACCATCTAGTTTTGATCTATATTTTGGCTTATCTTCCACCATCACTGTATATAACCTCTTCCTATACTCTCCCAAAGAACAGTAATCATTTCCATCATTAGGTTCTCATTTTCTCATTAACTCATAGCATCAATCACCTTATAGTATATCATTTTGTGTCTGTATTTCTTACTGCTAAAGTATATACCCTTCGTGAAGGAAGATCTTATTTAACACCACATCCTGAATGCCAAGCATGGAACCTGGCATTTAGAAAGTACTCAAATCATATTTGCTGAATAAATAAATAAAGGCAGCAGTGCCTAATTTTGTGCTAGCCATCAGGAAGAATGTTTATGTGTATATACTACTCCATATCAATTAATCAGTAATTGAATATTTGGTAGGCAGTAGCAGGTCAAAAAATCATTTCCACAGAGGAATGGATAAAGAAATGTGACACACACACACACACACACACACACAACACATATGTGAAATATTGTTCAACCATAAAAAGAGAAGAAAATCTTGGTATTTGTGATCACAAATGGACCTGGAAGACATTATGCTAAGTGAAATAGCCAGACAGAGAAAGACAAATACTGTATGGTATCACTTGTATGTGAAACAACAACAACAGAAAAGCTCATTACATAGAAACAGAATAGTGTGGTGGGTGCCAGAGGTTGGGGGAGGGGCAATGAGAAGCTATCAGTCAAAGGGTACAAACCTGCAATTATAAGAAGAATGAGTTTTGAGAACCTAATGTATAGCATGGCAACTAGTGCTAACAATTTGATATTATATACTTGGAAGTTCCCAAGAGTAGATGTTAAGCTTCTTAACACAAAAAGACAGTTAAGTATATGAGGTGGTGGATGCATTATCTTGATCTTGGTAGTCATTCCACAATGTATATATTTATCAAATCATTACATCGTATACTTATTTGTCAATTATTTTTCAGAAAAGTTAGAGGAGGGCACAAATAAATAAATAAATATAAAAAAACATAGACTTTGAAGTTAGATACCTGGTTAAAAATTTCAGCACTGAGACATATTAGCTAGGTGATGATGGGCAAGTCAATTAAGCTCCCCAGTACATTTTTTTATATTTAAAATATGTTTAATAATATGTCTTATAGGTGGGATGACTTAAGAGCAAGGTGCATGTGTGAAGCAATTTACTTCTGTGAGCAGTACAAGGTTGATTTTTAGCAGATGGTAGTGTAACAGAATGACTCCTGTGGACTAACTTGAAAAATTTGCAGCCTTTTCAGTTTTTTTTAAATCCTGCTCTTGTGATTTAACTGAATTAAGCATTCTATAGCCAGTCTCTTAATAAGAAAAGAAGCTCATTTATTAGCTAGATGGATAACTAAGTAAAGATTAAAATGACTGCAATTAACTAGACTCCCATTTCTCTATACCTGGCCTCAGGATAAAAAACTGCCAGAGATCCAGGCATTCTCATTGGAATCGAAACATGATAGACCTGATATTTGGTGATCATGGGGTGTAGATCCTCATATTTTCTGTGTAAGAAGTAGTATAATGGTTAAGATCTTAGGTTCTGGAACCAGACTACCTGGGTTCAAATCCCAGCTTGCCAATTGCAAGCTGCATCATGGGAAAGTTTCCTAAACTCTCTGTCTCAATTTCATCATCTATACAATGGGGCTAAAAGGAGTACCTACTTCATAAGATTGATGCCTAGTATATAATGAGTGTTCAATAAATGATTCAAGTGACTATATCATTTATCATCAAGCTGGGACAGTTTTGAGAATGAAAAGATATGCTATTAATAACTATGTCTACAAGATAGGCTTAAACTAGGATTGTCCTGGTCAAACTCAGATGCATGATCACACTAGCTGTGATGAAATTGATAATGATGATAATGACAATGCTGTCATCCAGTGCAAGCCAGAGGAACTTGCCCATTAGCCATAGCATATCCAACTGATACAGCAGCTCAATTCTAAGTTCAGGGTCAGACACAATCCTCTTTGTCCCTATTATTTCCCACAATGAATCATCAACCATTAGCTGCTACATCAAGCCAGAGGGAAATGCAACACATGTTTTCATCCTCCTGACATCCAAGCAGAAAAGATAAAGTTTAAATATTACTGGATTGAATAAATTAATTCATTTTATTAGGAGAGTTCAGTTTAAAAATTACAATATTGTGGGTGAGATTTGCTGACAGTATAAATTTACCCTTTAGTTTAGAATGCATATTTATTACCTAAATTTCTAAACCTTAGCATAGCTTTTTGTTGTTGTTGTTCTTTTTCTCTCCTTTTTTAAACCATGGCAGAAAACCAAATAGAGAGGGAAATTCCCAACCACAGGCTGAAACCTGCTTTACCAATTTTATCCAACTTTCAAAGTCAGCCAAACACATCAAGAAAATAAACAGCTATTTGTCTTACCATTATTATTTAGTGAGCATCTACCATATGCTCCGATACTATACTAGGAAATATTCAAGACATGGTCTACAGGGAGTTTGCAATCTGGTTCAAAACATAGAAGAAACATTTATAAAACCATAACAATGTAAAAATATACATAGCAGAGACAGGTCTATGATGTAATAAGTTTGGCAAGATAAGATAATTAGCCCAGGCTAAAAGTCTCAGGAGAAGCCAGGTGAAGAAGGTACATTTTGAGCTGGGCATTAAAGGTTGCTGAATTCTAGATAGATGAAAAAGAGATGGAAGATCCTACCAGCTGGGGAGGTGACTACAAAACAATATAGGACAGAGAGTTAAGACTGAAAAGACTTTGACATTATGAATGAAATACGCCTATTTTTACAGACAGGAACACTTGGGCAACTAAAGGGTTTGGACAACAAGGAAAGAACCCAATGATTCTAAGTTTTCACTCTGAGTTTCTTTGGTACCTAGCAGATCTGCCACTCTAATTGTACAAGATTTTGAAATTTTAAAATAGGCAATATGAGATTATAATTGTTCCTCTATTAGCCTTTTTTTCTGTTTAAAAAGGAATCAGAGAAAAAAATCTCCCCTGGGGAGATATTCTTTTCAAAATTAAGCATGAACTCTACTCTGTAAGGTGATGTAGCAGAAGTTAAACAACATTATCCATTTTGAAATGTGGCTGATTTCAGGCTTGATGTCCTTGAAACATAATATAAAAATTGCAAATATATTGGCTTCCCAATGAGAGAGAAGTTTTCTTGGAAAAACAGCTTTTAAATCTGGCAAATAACTCAAATCAGTTTCTGTAATGCCCTCCCCTGGCAGTCATTCATAAAAATTTACTACTTGGCATCTTGATTCCACCACATATTATTGCTTAATTAAAAGTGCTTCTTTTAATAGATCAATAGATTTGCTTTTAGGAGCTACCATAATAGCACCTATACTTTTATTCAAAGTGGTAAAAAGCAGGAATGATACATACGAGCTCAATGAAGTTTGAACTAAAATGTACATGATATGACATGTCGTTTTGTGTCAGGGTGCATGTAACACAAATCATAGCTCTTTGAAACAGAAAGAAAAATTGGAGTCAATTCAAACTAATGACCTGGCTCTTGTTTTTGAAGTGGGTGGGGGTTTACTTGAAAGTTCTGCGTGCTGCTCCTGCACAGGGTGAACACCTGAGTGTTGGGCCTTCTTAAACTGCAGCAAGAAGGGTTGGCCAAGGCCAATCAAGGGGTATGAGAAGTTAACGCAAAAGGAGGAACAAGATTGTATGTGCTTTTCCACTCTCTGAAAGCCTCTGTCCTGTTCTTTCTTCCTTTTTGTATACACTGTCCCATCTTTTCCTAACAGAGTTTCTCTTCCTCTCTCTTCTGGAAAATGTGTGGCGAAAGAATGGTTCTTCACCTTTCCTTGGGACACAAATCTCTTAAAATCTGAAACTAGAAAAATGAGCATAAACTCAAAAACTTTGCAGAAATTTCGAGATCTACAAATTCTCTGAAATCCATGTAGATCTTCGGTTAAGATACCCTCCAAATATTTTCCAGTGACATTAAAAGGAAAAAGAAAAGGCCTTTAAAGTTATTGTAGACATATGTTAAACCTGAATGGTATTTTGTTTATGATTCATAGCTTAAACAGAGTAGTGAGTTTGTAAGTATCTGGTTGTCAGCATCCCAGGTGTTGCTTCACCTAAATTTTATCCTAACTGTGGAGGAAGTGTTATGTATTTGGGGAATTTCTACCCCATCTTTAGGCAATAGCTATAAAAAAGTTTATTGTGATGCTGGCCTCCTATTGCCCTGCCACCGCCAGCCATAGTCCATTGTAAAGAAAAGAAAGAGCATGTGTTTCTAGGTAAGATTCTGCTTTTCTGGAAGAAGTATTAGATTTTTTTAAAATCCTTCAATTTTAATGTAACTTTTCTGGTTGAATCTTAAACTCAAAAGTGAAATCCAGATTCCTAATCCTAACATCGAGTAGTGGTCTAGTTTCTCAATATAGAAAAGCCAATGTTCCTTCCTTCTCATAAATAAACAACGTGCAACAAAACTCCAATTAAAGGACAAATGTGCTGTCAAGATGTTCTTCTTACCTGTCAGAGGCACAACCATGTGTGACTTAATCACATCATAAAATGAGAGTGCTTCTGAGACTCAATGTAGGCCATTCAGTACAAGAAAACATGCCTTGCCCGTGGAGACCACCATATGAATAAGTACAGAGGAATGCCTTTCCCATTGGCTTTACTGATCTATGTATCACCCTCTTTTCATTCCAGGGCACCATTCTACTATCAGATGAAAATAGCAAAGAATGATTGACTGCTGAGTGCTTACTATGAGCTTATTTTACTGCATGTACTCAATCTACCACATTCAGTTAAGATCTCCTATTCTGCCTATTGTACAGATGAAAAAACTGATTTTACTGAGGTTTCGTAACTTCCTCAAGGTCCTACCAGTAAATAAGGTTGTATGACTTGAAATTAGTCATCACTGTGCTGCTTGCCTGCGCTTTCCCTGCCCTAGGTTTCCAGTCACAGGAGATGAAAGACTTTCAGGGGCTTATCCAGAAGGTAGGCTGAGATGCTTTGTAGACCTGTTCTAGCCAGTGGAGAACCACAGAAATAAGGGGTGAGGCAGTCATGTGGACCTTGCGCCCTTTTCTAATTTCACTTGGTAGAAGATTAAAATAGAATTCCCAATATTTAGTGATATTTTCATGCCCTATGGGAGGCATTAATCTGCTATTTCTGCTTTTTATAAGGAATTTCTTTTAAGCCATAGTAAATAAATTATCTTCCCATTGATTAAACTATTTTTGAACTGAGAACATATAATCAATCTCAAGATTTTTTCTTCCTGAAAGATATGTAAGGCAATCCAAAAAAAGAAAAAATAGCATAGAGTAAGTTACTCTAATAGAAACAAAAAAAATAAAATAAAATAAAGGTCAAAAATACCAGGAAAGTAGAATTCAATGAAATTCATCATTATTCTATATGAGCCCCGACACAATTATTTTCTTTTATTCCTTTTTAAAAACATGTAGCCTCTCCCTTTCACAGGACACCCATTCTGATTGTCTCTGTCACTTTCTTTGTCAATATTATATCCACAAAAAATAAAGACTTTTAAAATAAATAACAAACCTTCATGTGTCTGTAGTTGATTTTATTTCTCATAGTACTGCCACACAACTTCTCTTGTGCCTATTCCCTTCAGAACTACTCTGTGAAAGAACAGTTTTACAGAAGGGCAGGGCACCCTTCTAATTTATCTTGATGTCAAAGAGAAACCAAATATTGGGGCAGAAGAGCTTTTAAACAAAGTAGGAAAATGTGTAAAGGTACACTGCTATCAGTGTGTCTGTGTGTGTGTGTGAGAGAGAGAGAGAGAGACGGAGAGAGAATGTATTCGCAGGGAGCTGACAGGGAGTGGTTATTATGAGGAGTTACTGTTTGTTGTTTTAAATAGATCATCCCATAAAGAAAATTAATCAAGCCAGATTAAATATTCATGAAGGGTGTAATTTCTAAAACCACATCTGTAAAACCACATTTAAATCTGACACTTGGGAAATGTGCACCTTTTGGTAGTATCATGCATGACACATTTTCTCCCACACTGATGTCCAGTCACACACACAGATTTGCTTTTTTCTACAATGAGCTGAATTGCCTGAAAAAATTGTCTGGCAAGGTGAAAGAGGAGTTTTCAAGTTGTTATTTATTAAAACAAACTTTCATTGAGTTTTTAAAAATCTATTTAAAATACAATGCCATTGTTGAAATGTAAATAATTTTTGCTTATTTCATTCTTCACTTACTAAATTAAGGTAATTTAATATTAACTAGTGTTACTAATACCACTCAACATATATAAAAGTGTTCTAAAAATTAGCCCTAGAAATTCTCTTTTTCCTTATAGACCTTTCTGCCAGAGTGAAGAGTACCCCTTTTTGTTCAATGGATATAAAGTCTCAGTTATGCATGATGAGTACATTCCAGAGACCTGCTGGACAACACAGTGCCCACAAGTAACAACGTGGACTGTGCTCTTAAAGATTTGCTGAGAGGGTAGTCTCGTGTTATACATTCTTACCACAGACAACAAAAAAGGGGGACATAAAAAACTTTTGGAGGTGATGGATATGTTTATTACTTTTTGGGGGTGGTAGTATCATGGGGTATGTATTTGTCCAAACTCATCAAATTGCATACATTAAATAGCTACAGTTTTTTTTATCTATCAACTATACTGCAATAAAGTTGTTAAAAAACAGCCTTTTGAATTCCATCAGACTTTAATGAGGACAATGACCATCAGTTAAATAAATCATCATATATAAAATAGAAGTATTCATATAAGAATATCCCTCTAATTGCACTTACCAGAATGGGAATGCATGTGTGGCATGCACACACACACGCACACACACACACACAACCACCACCACCACCACCACCGCTGTCACCATCACTTATTCTTGAAACTTGTCCTTGTACTATGTTCCCTGATGACGAGTAAAAGAAAAACTCAAGGAATCTGTCAGAGGTGCCCATTATATGTTTTTATACTTTTTAAGATAACTTTTCTGTGCTCTGCTTTTTACAATCAACAGAAGGCCAATCTTTTACAAAAATGTGATACATCTGAAGGTCTTGGTACTTTCCAAGTACGAAGTGTGCTATTCTCCTCAGGTGTGTCCAACAAGAGGAATGCTTGAATTCAGTGGCCTACGTGTTGGTGTCATAGTGTGTGCACGCGTGTGCAGGCATACATCCAATGCCCATAGGCAGTCTCAGTATACTTAATGCTGGACAATTTCATTAAAATTTCGTTTCAGTAGCCAGTTGTGACCTCGGTGTTTCTATAAAGAAAAGGAAAAACTGGCTGATACAAAAGGGACTGAAAGTAACCTCACTGAACAAATAAACTGGCAAGTGTATCTAATAATTGCCTGGGTTCAGCATTTTTCTGCGATAAATGAGTAAACTTTAAATGTATCTCTGAGATGCACTATCACAGACATTGCCATGGGCAAGTTTTATCCAATGATGAAACAGCAAGGCCTAGTGAGATAAAGATGATAGAAGGGGTACTATCAGGTGGCAGCTGGGTAATTACAACTCTCTATTTGGGCTCTGCAGTGATGCTGCATGTGATAAGTGGAGAATAATGAAGAAAAAGGAGTAGTGATAATGCAGGAGCTAAATGGTAGAAAATAGCCTATCATAGCCCACAGCCCTCTGAGTGCCTATGGGGACTTTGAACTATCTTCTTCAGTTTTTATCCACAAAAAAAAAAAATTCTCTCTTTCTTCTTCCTTCGCTAAATTTATGTCTGGTGGGACAAAAGGAAAAACTGAAAAGAAATCAAGGGTA
Source organism: Eidolon helvum (assembly GCA_000465285.1). NCBI lineage: Eukaryota > Metazoa > Chordata > Mammalia > Chiroptera > Pteropodidae > Eidolon > Eidolon helvum. Next base: position 17,736 of record KE757856.1, read on the forward strand.
TGTGAAGAGAATATGACCTTTGCAAATAACTCTGAAGGTCACTATGTAATTATTATAAAATAAAAGTATCCTGTAATCTCGTCTGTACTCACAAAAGATGTAAGAGCATTTTAAAAATGTGATTCGGCACAATTTTGTTGGGGATCATGGCTTATAAAAGGTCAAGTAAAGTATTTTTAATTATAACCTGTCAAATACAGCCTCAGAACACTCGAGCCATTTATTACTATTGAGTCAAAATTCGCTTACAGCAGAAGACAGGCCGAAGACAATCTATTATGTATGAGGAAAAAGACTGTTTCTAGCTGATATTTTAGGTCCAGAATTTTAAAACAAAATAACCTGTGTAAAAGTTGAGGTTTTTAACCTTGTTTCTTTTGTCATCTGAAGCAGTTTTAGTCAGGCCTTTCACGTGGTCCTGAATTTGGATTTTTTTTCGATCATTTTCATTTCACTGGGAATCATTCTGAACTTCACACTGATGATGAATTAAATCAAGAGGGGAAAGTGTCTGTGTGCATGCATGTGTATGTTTGTACATGTTGTGTGCACGTGTGTGTACATGTGTGCACATGCACCTGTGATGGCTAAGGCCCTTCTAATGTTTTTTTAAAAATCGTGACAAAGTACACATACCACGAAATCATTCTGAACCTCACATTGATGAGGAATTAAATCAAGGGAGGAAAGTGTCTGTGTGCATGCATGTATATGTTTGTACATGTTGTGTTGTGTGCACGTGTGTGTACATGTGTGCACATGCACCTGTGATGGCTAAGGCCCTTTTAATGTTTTTTTAAAAACCATGACAAAGTACACATACCACGAAATTTACCATCTTAGGTGTGTAGTTCACTAGTGTTAAGTACATTCAGACTGTTGGACGACAATCTACAGAACTCTTCTCATCTTGCACAATTGAAACTCTATACTCATTAAACAGCAACTCCCCCTTTTCCTTCCCCACACCCCTGGAAATCACCATTCTACTTTCTATTTCTGTAAATTTGACTACCCTGGGTAGCTCATATGAGTAGGATCATATAGTATTTGTCCTTTTGTAATTGGTTCATTTCACTTAACATAATGTCTTCATGGTTCATCCATGTTGTAGAATGTGTCAGAATTTCCTTCCTTTTTAAGGATGAATAATATTCTATTTTATGTATATACCATATTTCGTTTATCCATTCATCAGTCAATAGATACATGAATTAATTCCTTCTGTTGAGTATTGTGAATACTGCTATGAACATGAATATACAAATACTTCTGTGAGATATTGCTTTAATTCTTTTAGGTATAATCCCAGAAATAGTATTGCTGGACCATATGGTAATTCTATTTTCAACTTTTTGAGAGAATCACCATACTATTTTTCATAGTGGCTGCACCATTTTACCTTCTCACTGGAAACGTATAAGGGCTTCAATTTCTCCACATGCTTGCCAACACTAGTTATTGTCTTTTTTAAAAAAAGCTATCCTAGTTGGTGTGAAGTGATATCTCATTGTGGTTCGATTTACATTTATTTAATGACTAATGATTTTGACCAATTTGTTCATGTGCTTATTGGCCATTCTTCTTTAAAGATGTGTCTATTCAATTCTTTTGCCTATTTTAAAATTAGATTATTTGTCTTTTTATTGTTGAGTTATAAGAATTCTTTATGTGTTCTGGACATGAGATCCTTATCAGATATAAGGCTTGCAAATATTGTCTTCCATTCTGTGAGTTGTTGTTTAACTTTCTTGATAGTAACCTTTACTGTACAAAAGCTTTCAATTTTGGCAAAGGCAATATATATATTACATATGTAAATATAATAGATATGTGTATGTATGTATGTGTATATATATTTCACATACAGGCTAAGGCGTGTTCCTGTTGCTTTTCTTCATGTGGTGATTCAAGGACCCAGTTTTATTCTATTCTGTGGCTTCACCAATAGCGTAGGGCCTTGTCATTGGCATCCAACCAGCAAAAGGGGACAAGTGTGGATGAGGCATAACATCTTAAAATCCTTGACTCAAAAGAAACACACATTACTTTCACTCACATGCCATTAGTGAGGAACGGCTCTACCTAGCTTCAAGGACAGCTGGGAATGTAGTTCCCAGCTCGGAAGCTATTTTCCAGAGTAACATCATCCTACAGGAAGGAGAACATGAATTGTGATATACAATAACCATCTTTGCCTTGTTCGTTTCTCTTAGATATCTGATTTTGAGGTTCAACTGTCCCAGAGTATAACTATCTGGACCTAAATATGGGGAGTGGGTGTGGGAGTGGGAGGACTCTCAATATAAAGGAGAAGGATAGAAACAGTAACTTATAACTTTTAAATATTCTCATTGGTGACTGGACATTATAGGAATTTTTCTGGGCCTGTCTTTTAAAAGTACATTACCCTTTTTAGCTGTGCTATGAACATACTATACACAACTGTTTATTGCTATTCTACATCTCTATCTCCCATAGTTAATTCTGCTATTTTTATTAAGTTGAGCCTAACTAAATATTATCAACCACTTGTTTGCCTGACCAGGTTGGAACCATCCAAACCTTCAAACCAGTTCTACACCATTTCGGTTATCATATTTATTAAATGAGCACTACTCCACCCCACACAATTGTTAGCAATTAATGGAAAGAATTGCAAAGCAATGTTGGAGGGCTAGGACAGGAGTTAATAATCATTCCATTGATTTTTCATCTTTGCCTTCTTAAAGCTGGTGTCATCTTCCAAATCTCTTAAATATTTAAAAGATTGAATCCTTACCTCCCAAATTTAAATGACAATCTCTCTTGTGGCTTTATTTTCTTTTTCAAAACTCATATTTTTCATCCTTTGCCATATTCTGAGATGTCTCTTGAGTAAGTAAAAGTTCACATATGTCACAATCATTCACCACTCCTTCATTATTATTTTGCCAAGTGGTTTTTTTTTTTTTCAAATTTTTCCCTCAAGTCTACATTCTTCCCTCAAGATACTCATATGCAATCTTATTTGATTTCAGGGTAAGGTACAGACTTCACAGCACAAATAATTAACTCATAGCTCTTTTATGAAATTTATATTGTTTTTCTCATCAATTAAAAGTGAAAACTATACTTGACTGAAGAAAAAGTTCCTTAACCTTCTCAAGTTTTTTAATTTAGCCAATTAATAGTGTGTGCTCACCATGAGAAATATAGTTGATGATGGTAAGAATCATAGCTAACATTTACATACAATTTATTATGTGCCAGATGCTGTTCTAAGTACTATATATACATTTAAATCATTGTATTCTCATAACAATCTTATATGATCAGTACTATTTTTATGTCCATTACCAGATGATAAAACCATGATATAAATAGTTAATTGACTTTCCCAAGCCACTTAGCTAAGAAATGGTAGAGCCGGGATTTGAACTCAGGCTATTGACTTGTATAAAAACTTGTATTTTGAAAAGACTATAAAATTATTAAATATTAGATGCGGAAGAAGTTTATTAAGATCATTTTACACCTAAGACAGTTTTCCTTATTCCAAATCATACAGATAGTGAATGATAAACCTGACACTTGCAACCTGTGTCTTCCATTGTTCCTTTCACAGCTTATCATGGAATTACCACATAGGATAAACATCTAGAATAAGAAATTGTTACCCGTCATGGGTTTTTAAATGTTTACAGTGCATGAATTTCTACATTGACTTAGAGAAACAATTTGGGTGTTGATTTTTTCTTTTCTTAGTTCAAGGTTGTTGGCATATCTCTTAGTTATCAAGATAAATATTAGAGACACTAAAGAAATATTTACTCAACATTAAAAAATAATATTTTTAGTTAAAAAAAGGTCAAATGGTCTTTATTTCTCAATATGATTGCCTACAATTATCTTCCTTTCATCTCTTCCACCATTTTCACTGAAGTGTAGGAAGAAAGTAAAGCAAGAAGATCATGACCACGTTATCACCTCTGCATTTCAGAAACAGGATTTATCGTCTTCCCTGAAAAAGCCCTGTACCTCCTCATGTAGCCTCCATTTCAGTGAGTGGCACCACCATCCACAGGGGCATGCAAACCAGAAATCTGGTGGTCATCTTAGATCTTCCCTATCTCATGTCTTCCATCTCCAATTAATTACCAAAATCTATTGATTTTACTATAGTTATATTTATCTTCCAATCTTTCTCCATTCCCACCCTCTTCAAGTCATCTTTTACTCCACAGTTGCAATGATCTTTCTCAAATGGTGTTCTCTAAATCTCCACTTAAAATAAAGTAATGATTTTTATTACCTTTAAGATAAAATCCAAGCTCCCTGGCATGGCATTCAAAGCTGTTGCATTCTGGTCCATATCGTTTGACCAGTCTCATTTACTACCTTTTCCTCTAAGTCTCTTTGTTCTCCAGGCACACCAACTTTCTTAAACTAGCTCATAAATGTTATCACCCTTGTTTCCCTAGCTAACTCTTACACATCTCTCATTACCTGGTCCACCTGCACTGGGAACATCTTTCTCTCCCTTCTCCCTTCTCACCATCTCCTTGCACCAGGCACCCTACTGCATAATTTAAGTTTTTCTTCTCTGAGTTCCATTAGTGAGTTATATGTTTTTCTATCACAGTACTTACCACAAAATTTTTAATTGTTGACGTATTTGTCTTCTTTCCAGTTAGGCTGGGAATTACTGATAGTAGAAACTCCATGTTCATAAACTATTTTTTATTCTGTAGTCTGACTGATAATCTAGAAATACAGAAACATGGGAAAAAACAATTACCATCAAAAATATTTCATTGAATTGTATATATAAATTTAGAGAACTGAGGATCAAAAGCTATAAACTATCAACAGAGTAGATTTTTGCCAAATTATTCTCCTTAAAAAATGATTGATTTCCATAGAGTAAAAATGTCTCGTCTCAGCACAGCGATAGGAAAAGCATAAATAAAGAGAACCTTTCACTTCTTTTAAGAGTTGTCTTGCATCCTGTTCACAAATGCTGATGTCACTTACCCCCCTCCCCAACTCTGCTGGAGCTATTTTCACTAAGCTCCAGTAATTCAATTGGTTTAAATCCTTAATAGTTTAAACAAAACTATAGATCAACTAAGACTGACAAAGGAGCTAAGAATCCTGTTGTAAAGAAACTTCGACATCATCGGCACAACCATTACTTTCAAGAGGGTCCAATAAAATTGTAATAACAACCAGCAATCATAATAATAATAATAATCATGATTAATAATCATAATACTCTGTACTTATCTCATGCCTTTCATCCATGGATCTGAACGTTCTTTTTATAATCATTATGACCGACATTCTTGTGAGCTGAATATTTATGGTGTCCAAAAAAGCAACTGAACTACTGTCAGTGATGACAATAATTCAAACAGGTTTAAGATAGGATGGCAAAAATGGGATAAATGACAAGTTTGAGCTTTCCCACCAAATTCTAACTATAAACTGTGTTTTCCATTACGTTGAATGGCCTATGATTGCCAGGATACTATAAATCAACAGAGACAATGCCTGGCATTTCTATGGAATTCAGGAATTGTGTTAGAAGTGATTACTGAAGAAATCCTGATTACGAGAGTTTCTCATAAACACAGTTCTGCTAAGGAAATGAACTTTGTACTTATTGGTCCAAATTCAACCTGTATATACCCTCAACTTTCAATATACCAAAAATCTGACCCTGAAATTTTATGCTCAGTGTTGGTTTAACAAAAAGGAAAAAATGATTTAAAAAAATTTTTTTAAATAAGTTTGCACTAGGACAGTTCTATTTTCAGAATGAAGTATTGAGAAGCTTTAATGGAAGAGTTTCATGTGCTTCATCAAAAACTTAGCTGAATGAATGGGTTAGGAACTGTCAAGGGAGAAGCAGGAAGTTGCCTGAGTGATCAGTTTCTTATGATGCTGCTCCCAAATCTAAAACACAGAATAAAACAAAACCCAACAAATAAAATTAAAAATAAATGGTAGGAGAAAGGAGAATATTGCTATAATGGTATAATGGAAAAGGAAAGTATTTATTCAACCAATCAATCTTTTCTGAGCATTTACCAAAAACAAGGCATTTTGAAAGTACTGTGTGTATGTACATGTGCACAGATTATAAAAAATAATCTCATTTTTTACCAAATGCTTTGGTCTAGTCCCATTCTCATTATTTTTGGAGAGAAGTTCTTGTCAATGTCAGAAGTTTTGGTATAAAATACCAATGCATTAATCTGTTTCTTTAAGAATGTCATTTTACTCTTTATGTCAGTTTCTTCTAATGCAGGATACCAATGGGATATGATATATCTTTTGGGCCTGCACATACAACAGTGAATAAAATATTATCAAGTTAATTGATAGAATTCACTTGATTTATGTACTTAGATTTTCATGAAATCTCATCTTAAATCATTGATTCTGCTTAGAATGAAGAGTACATTTACCTATACCCTTTTGTTTGGCCCTTCCCCCAACCCTGTGTATCCTGTAACAACTTTATCATTCTTGGTTTCTTCATGTACCTTGATGGGGTATTTTAATGTATGCAAGTATTTTATACATCATTCTACTTTGTACTTTCATGGAACAGAAGAGAAAACTGAGTCTTGTGGAGAGTAGGTCTTACCTAACCCTGTGCATCCTGTAACAACTTTATCATTCTTGGTTTCTTCATGTACCTGGATGGGATATTTTAATGTATGCAAGTATTTCATACACCATTCTACTTTGTACTTTCATGGAACAGAAGGGAAAACTGAGACTTGTGGAGAGTAGGTCTTACCTAAGGCCATAGGCTAGTTGAGAATTTACAGTAGAAATCAGACCTTAAGGTCACCTTCCCCTGCTAATTCTGCTCTACTGAATGAAAATCATGGCTAACTATCCAGCCCTCAGCCTGGAAATTATGCCCTTTTTTGACAAACTTTGACAACCAGCCTCTTCATAAGCTTCAGCAGGAAAGAGTAGGATGAACTAATTAATAAAAAGCAACACAAACAGAGATCAGACAAAAGTCCCAACAGTCAATCTATATCTCTTTAATAAATAATATTTGCCTTTAATTAATCCTTATACTTATCCCAGAAAGAAAAAGTCCAGTTTATCTTTAATTTCCAGACTCAATAATCATGAACTAGTCTTGATAAATATGCACTAATCAAGATTTTAAGTTCATACAGGTTTTTACATTTTCTTGTTTTTCAATATATTTCTTGAGTATTTTGTTTTTAGCTCATTATCTTCCTTTATTAAATAAACTGTTTAAAACACCAGTAATTTTTTTTCCTGAGTACCAAATCTATGTTTCTAGTCTATCTCTTTAATCCCATTGTGTACCTATTTTTGTCATTTGTTTCTTTTCTTTTTACTTATGTCAAAATTTCTTGACAAGCGTCATTACCATGTAGCTAATTCACATGTGCAGTGAATTTCTTTTTCCACAGTTTCAATTTTCCATTAATTTAACCATCTGGGTGGTTCAGTTCAGAACATCTTTTCATTTAATTGCAACTTTATGAGATATAAATAATCCATTGAAAGAGTCCACACACAAACTTATGGAGGAAGGTTTGTGCGTTGGTTTCCAAGAGCTGCTGTAACAAATTGCCATAAACTAGATAAGTTAGAACAACAGAAATGTATTGGCACACAGTTCTGGAGGCTGGAAGTCTGAAATCCAGGCATCAGCAGGACCCCGTTTCTTCTGAAGGCTCTAGGAAAGAATCTTTCCTTGCCTCTTCCTAACTTCTGGTGGTTGCCAGCAATTGTGGTGTTACTTGGCTTATAACCACATCACTCCGATCTCTGCCTCTGGCATCATATTACAATCTTCCTTCTGTGTGTCGCTGTGCCTGAATCTCCCTCTTCTTTCTCTTATAAAGACACCAGTCACTGGGTTTAGGACCCAACCTAAACCAGTATGCCCTCGCCTTAACCAACTCCTTCTGCAAAGAATATATGTCCAAATAAGGTCACCTTCCGAGATTCTGACTGGACATGAGTTCTGGGAGAACACTATTTAACCCACTAGAGATTGCTTCTTTCACTCTATTTTGCAATTTTCCCAAGGGCTTTCAGATACACAGGGTCCCACATGACCATACAAACCTTCTGAAGAAAAGAATCCGTCAACTTAGATGTGAAGCAGTACGGAATGTAAAAAGTTTATGCAACTAGGATTGGATCCTATGTCTGCCTGTTCCTGGCATTGGACTTTGTACAAGGCCACATGGTTTCACCCAACCTCTCAAGCTTCATATTCAAATTGCAGTAACATCTCCGTCATAATGGCCACAGAGAGGATCAAGGGAGATGGTAGACCAAATGTTTTTTATTTAGCCTATGATGGTGCTCAGGAACTTTTAGCACCTTTACATTCTTTTAAGAATTGACGAGCAGGTTATATACTGGAAGAAGCAGAAACAATACCCCACTCTGCCTAGGAGTGAGGCATGTTCTGGAAAAAAAGCACAAAAAGCACACACAGCGTGCCTAGGAAAGGTGACTGACGTTTGCCGTTTTTTAAAAAGGTAGCTGGAAAACACAAACTGAACTCCTGGTAGATGCTTATTATACAGCTACATTGTATTTACACCTGACGCATGGTGCCTAACGTCTGAGAACCTCAAAGCTTTTAATGAGCGTTAACTCATTATTCCCTGTAGGATGGGTTGCAAGTAGTTATCAAGCCTACTTTATAGCTGAGGAAATTAAGGCACAGAGAGATTAAGTGACTGATTCAAGGCCAGTGTCCAGCTAGTTGCTACAGGGACCAGTAATAGCCATTAAAGGATTGAGGACAAGGGCTTGAGTGCAGCAATGTACCTGTTATCTTTATATGTTCCCATTTCATGGATTCAGTGATACAGGCACCATACTTCCAAGAATAAGAATAGGGTGTCTTAGAAGAGAAAATAAAAATCAAGAAACTACAATTAAAAATGTGGTACATCCATATGGTAGAATATTATTCAACCATAAAAAATAATAAAGTGCTGGTACATGCTACAGTATGGATGAACCTTGAAAGCACGATGCTAAGTGAAATAAACCAAACACAAAAGGCCACATATTATATAATTTAATTTACATGAAAAGTCCAGAACAGGTAAGACCACAGAGGCAGAGGCAGATTTGTGGTTGTCAGGGCTGGAGGTGGTGCAGGAAAGGGAAATAATTGATTTAATGGGTTTGGGTTTCCTTTTGGAGTGATTAAAATATTCTGGAACTAGACAGCAGTGATAGTTGTACATTACTGTGAATATACTAAATGTCACTGAGTTATACACTTTAAGACGGTTCATTTTATGTGAATTTTACCTGAAGAAAATAATAATAAATTAAAAATCTGAGCATCTGAAAATGATGGCCATACTACCTGCGTCCCAAGAACAGACATGTGAAGCAGATTGCCCAAATTTGTAGAGGCCATACATTCCACTTAGCTATCTGTAACTGTATGATCTTGGACTAATTTCTGAGCCTATTTTCTCAGTTGTACAATGGTATCTTATAGCAAATTAATGGTTTTTGAACTACTGCTTTTAAGGCTGTTTAATGTCTTTTTAACAAAATCCTAACCTTGATATATAAAACAGATAAAACCCAAGCTAAGTGTTGGGTCTGTCCAATCTGCTCTCTACTTGGACCTGTGACAGCCTCAAAGGCACCCTCCAAACTGCAGTGCTCTTGGAAAAAGTTGAAAATCTCTGGAATAGGTGATTTCTAAACTTGTAATCCCATGGCCCCAAGGGAATACCTTCTCTTCCTGTTTAAAAGCACAAGACTAAGATGAGATGAGAGTGTCAGTATCATGTATGCTGTTATAGATAAACATGTGGCCTAATGAAGGCTTAGGAAGCAAGAGTATAAAAGTGAGTGTGACAGGTACCGTGAAATGTGGGCTGTCCTGGGACTCACAGCAGCTTTGGATGTACTGGGGGCTGTGAGGAGGCCACACTGCTTTTGCATCATCCAAAAATCTAAGATAGCCTACAGGGACCTAAGCCAAGAGACCAAGAACTTAGTGAAATTCATAAAAATTGGCCAGATGCTTTGAAAGTTTACTAGATAATGTTAAGCGGGAGTCATTGTCACTTGTTCAGGGTTCAAGGTTCCTCTGAGTTCCCAATGAGGACAGCTGAAAACTTTTCATGCCAGGTGTTGATCAAGGAGGTTGTGAGTGGATAGGAGGAAATTTTACATGAGGATGAAAATCAGAGAACAAAATATGAAGCCAAAGGACACTGATCTGGTCACAGCAATTTCTCCAGTTTCTTCTCACATATAAAATCAAAACATCTATATACAGAGCATACAGATAGACTTTCAAAACCTGCTAGATTATATAAAGACTCTTCATTCTAATAAGAATCTTACTGGCCTCACCAATTTTCTTTACCAACTTATCAACATTTCTGCCCAACTGTATGTGCCAAGGAAATATTCTTCTCTGTCGCCCTCCACCAAAGACTTAAGATCAGACAGAAAGGCAGGAAGAGAAGGGGGAGGAAGAGGAGCTGAAAGTTTTAGCAGAGTGGAGCTGGGTTATCATGTAACAGTAAATAAATAAGCCATCGATCTAGAAATAAATGACTTTCACGTGTTCTTGGATATAGGGGAGTTGCTCTCTCAAAGGGTCTAAATTATGAAAATCAACAATGGGGTGAAGGAATATCAAGTAAATTTTCTGGATGCTACTCCATGCAGCCTGAGATGGAATTATCATAAGGAAAATGTGAGGAAGTTAGAAATGGAGAGTTCATGGTCGTATCATGTTGAAACAAACTGAAAGTCAGAGTTATGGGTAGATCAACCAATGGTTCTCAAGATGTGATGTCAGGATGGGCATCATCTGGGAACTTGCTAGAAATAGAAATTCTCAGCCTCATCCTAGACCTGCTGAATCAGAAACTCTGGGGGAGGGCCCAGCAATATCCGTTTTATTAAGCTCTCCAGTGACTCTAATGTGCATGACTGAGAATCCCTTTGAGATCTTTTGTTCCAATGAAATCCTTAATTTTAGATGAGGAAAACAAGGCCCAAAGTAAATAAGTGGCTTCCCCATATCTCCCAGCTGAATGTGTGAGCTAGAAAAAAAAGATGAGAATTTGGAAGTGTTACAAATTATATTTTAAAAAAGAAACTATATCCCACCCTTCCCCAAAGAATAGAAGAGAATTGGTGGTTCCAGTTCAAAGACTGCTTTCTGATTCATCAAATGTGAACTTAATATGCACGATTCTGAGTAAAATCCCATTAGAACTCCTATGTTCACCTCTGAGTCCTCAGTGCCTGGGACAGGTCTGGCAAATAATAGTCACTAAATAAATATTAGTTATAATATGAATCAGCTCGCACAAAGGTCGGAAAGTGCTTTATCTATTTCCTTGTATGATTACTGGGCCTCAGGCCAACTTATAGAAACTTGCTCAAGGTGCAGAGCTCCCCAAACACCATATTCTCCGACAGGGAATAATTTTGACAAGTAGCTCAGTTTCTCCCCATCTCCACCCAAATGCTTCCAAAAGTGGACTGAAAAGGAGAAATCCATTTTGAAATCTGAAAAGCCAAGAGAAATCTCTGAAATGCTAACCAGTGTAAAATTTTCCCCTAACATTGATCCGGTCAACTTTCACAGCTCCTAGGCAACTTTCACAAATTTCGAACAGCTGAAATTTTGTTTGTTTGTTTTCACTTCACGAGGAAACAAATTGAAAATGTAGACTTAGCATCTGTGAAAAGTTTTCTTTTTAGAAAAAGGAGGAAAGATTGAAGCTAAGGTAAAAGGAGATCTCAGGACAAGGGGATTTAAGAAACAAAACAACTTTTTTTCAAAAAGGAACTCAAAACATAAAAACATCTATATAGAAAGATTAACATCAAAGTTAAACAATTATTAGTAATATATCTAGTTCACCTTTTTTTCTGTATATCAAATTCTTGACTTTTTCACTTGAGGTGTTTAATTCATAATTATTTCGTATTTTTTCTCTGTTATTTGTTCTATACTAAGAATTTTATTTTAAATGGTTTTTACTTTTAAAATTATTTAAAAATTATTCTTCCTAAATAAAGGTAACATCTGTATTAGGAGACATTAGGGGCATGTTTTATTGGCCCAATAATACTTACATCTGATGGTTAAAGCCCTTGGCATCACCATACACTCAAGGCTTATATTACTATTAAAAGTCTTTATTGAAGAGCAACAGCAACCAAATTATATAATACAAAATCTTACAACTATACCTAATAAAAAAATACTATACAATTAAGCCATTTACCTAAGAACCACATGAACTTCATGATTAAATAATTTATATCAAACTATATGGTATACCTCATTTACTGACAAATTCTGAACCACGTATTTTAGGAGACTAAGCAAAAAATGTTTTGTCTGTTCTTCATACTATATCTTGTATCTCAATTAACAAAATAAGCTAATTGGGGATAGGGACACTGCAGATTAGACCTTTTTTTTAACTGTATATAAATGATTTTTCTCGAACTTGATCTGGAAATGGCCACTGTAGCCATCACACTCAGAAGGAAAGAGTATGTCTAGAAAATCAGCTATGTAGGAAAGTAAATTATCTTTGGGGTCATTTTTTCCTACCTAGGAATCACATCCCTGTAGAGAGCAGCACGAATTCTGTCAGCCTTAAAAGGACAATGATTTCTCTAATATGCCAATCAAAGCAAACGGTTCACTTTTTAGGAAAAAATTATCAGTCATCTGTCATCAGCAATGCAGCAAATTCTCTAGCAAGGTAGCAGATATTTGTTGCCCAATTCTCAATCTCCTGGCATTCAGAGATCTAGAGCTACTGCAGTTTGCAAAACTCTAAAACAACTTTCTCTACACTTTCATAGTAAAATATGAAAAGACACCACAAGAGTGATTTTTAAAAAAGAAGAGGAGAATGGTCTTAAGGAGAGAAAGCCCAACCTCATGAGTGGCAGCTCTACAACTAATCCTACCACTGGCCTTGTAACATTTTAAGAGCCTTCCTAATTCCCACCTTCATGAAATGCGGCTCATAAACATACCTGTAATCAACTCAATTCTTCTTTGACCTGCATATTTTAATAGCACTTTTCTGAGCCTTGGGCAAAATTCCTTTAGCCATCTTTGAATGCTCTGGTTTGGGGAGAAGGGTGAAATTCCATATATTACAAAAAATATAAATAGTATTTTAGTGGAGGCACAAGTGTGCTTTCGTTAGTTAGATATGAAGAAATGGCTTCTTTTTATCCCACTATTATCAATCTGCTCTTCATTGTTGGCAGTATAATTAAACTCAGCCTGACCCACTAACCAAAGCATGTGTTTAAAGTGACTTAGACTCTTTCAGATAGATGTTGATTTTTCAGATTTCCTGTCCCTCCCTCTGCTCCCGTCCAAGATGGCAGCTAAGTGTGTATATCAAGACGACAGAGAAGAGCAGGGGTTTGGGTCTATCAGCACAGATCCTTCCTGACCCCATGTCCATTGCTGGCATTGAGGGCTCAGGTGGCTCAGCCTGGGCCCGGAGCTCCTTCTTGTTGAGGAGCCCTCCTCAGACCTCCGGGTGCTGTGGCAGTTCTGAGAGATGGCTGACACTGGCCTCTGTTGTGGATGGGTCTGCCTGGGAGACCACAGAGGCAAGGACCCATCCCCCAGTGCAGTAACCGTCTAGGAGGCTTGCGGGCAGTCTATCAGCCAACACTTACATCTCTCCACAGACCCTGGGAGACTCTGGGGTGTCTTCCCTGCCTCCACACAATAGCTAACTGAGACACTCCCTGTGGACCAAACCCAGGCCCTCCTCTGCCACCCTGGAAGAAGTGAGGCTGAAGCCCCTTTCTGCCTGTACTTTCTCCACCTAGCCAGTGTTTCCCTGCCCTGGTACTTCTTCCTTTTCCCCATCTTTGGGGCTATAATCATAAAACCTGAGTTACTGGGAATAGAATACACGTGAGATGAATATTTTCAAAATACTCTCCTGATGATAATATGAATTTCCCATACTAAGAATCCTGAGTATCTCTCAAAGTGTACTTTCCTTTCCCACTGCTTCCAACCGTATATTCTTCCCATCCATCCCCAATGCCAGTGATTTCCATCTGATTATCAGTATCAACAAGGAGCCTTATAAAAATACAGATTCCTGAGCTTACCACTTCTAAATGAAATCTCAAAATATAAAACAGAACAAAGCCCCGCCCACTCCCTAAAAAATAAAAGTATTTAATACTGTTCTGCCTTTGGGCTAAGAAAAGGAAGAAAATAAGAATTCATATGCATATTTATGTGTATTTACTCAAAGACTAGAAGGAAGCATAAAACTAAGCAGAAGTAACCTTTTTATGTTAGTGAGGCTATGAAGGAGAAAGGGGATATTTGATCTTTTCAAATGCTTTTGATCTTAATATTTTAATGTTTAACTTTTTGAATATAAATAAAATACATGGTTTTTGCTTTTGCTTTGTGTTTCGTAGTCATTCTGACAATGAGCCGTGTCTGGGAGTCCCTGTCTGAGAATCCTCCCTAACCTTACATCTGATCACGTCACACACACCCTTCGGTGACATCCAGTTATCTTTGGGATAAAAATCTAACCTGGTTGGCATGAACCGTGAGGCCAGTTTTTGCTCTGAACCCTACCTCCGCCCACCCCCACCAGGCATTCCGACTACCTCTCCATTTCTTTGCACCCTCCTTCTTCCTGTCTTTCTTACACTCTCCCTAAAACTTCATATTGTTTTCACTGCAAGATGAGGTCTGGAATCACTCTTTCTACCATCTACCCTCCCCAGAACTCACCAGTATAAATAAGATTCCCCTCCTGTGTCATACTACACTTTTTTTTTTTTTTTTTGTAACAGTCTTTCTCCCCTCCTACCTCCAAGTCAGGGACAATGGCATTCTCAGTGGTGTAGTATTTGTGGAATAAATAATTTTCAGTGTTAATGAAAATAATTTTAAAGTAACAAAATGCTCATAGACAAAAACTCACTTAAATCTGTGATTTTTTAAAAAGATACCTTTGTGTGTGTGTGCGTGCTTGCGTGCATGTGTGTATGTGTTGGTAAGCAAACAGCAAAATGATGGTGAGGATAATGGGCTATAAGTGTTAAAGAATGACTGCTTAGTCTGCTAATAGGTAGATAAGAATCTTTTGTAATTGGCATGTTCTTTGTATGCCAACAATGCCACTAACTGGTTTCTCAGGCCCTAGACAATGTTAGACTTCATTCTTGAGTAAAGAAAGTATTTCCCTTGTTTACACAGTGAATTTGCTTAAGGAGCTCTGTTTTCATAGATAAAACAATGGTGGTTTTACATCTCTTCACACCCAAATTATCACAAATTGGAAATGAATGTGAATGAGGTCATACAGTATTTATAAGCAAGATATGAATTCATTTCATGATGAAATGTTGTTACCTTGTCATTTACATAATAGGAAAATATTTTATCACTTTTTATATGAAATAAAGGTAAAATTTTGTTACTTCATCTTTTGCTGTCTTCAGACAATTTTTTAAAACACAATTTTGCAATGATTGGAGAATATTGGCTCTTTATAGAATGTTGATTTGAGATTTTTTAAAAGACATTTATAATCATGAAAATGTGAAGGTGTCATCTAACCTTTACAGAAGATCTTCATTGCATTAACAACTTAGATAGCTTTTCAAAATAGACGTATCTAGCTAATGTCTAATTTCCTAAAGAAGAAATTAACAGTTACTTTTGAACCAAGAAAATGCTAAACTTTATGGTAGATCAAAAAATAAACAAATAAACCTGGAACTAGATAAATTAATGGTGCTTTAATTCTTCAAAGTACATATTTTATTTCAATCCAGCAATCACCTGTAAAAACTGTACATCCTTTCTGAAGTTGAACATCAGTCTACTGATTCTCAAATACTGATCCACTATTTTTACGAGAGAAAAAAATACGAAGAGTTGATTTAGCTCGCTGTCATGTATTAAATATGGTTCTAATGAGAGAATTAATTTTTTGCAAGCTATGAACCCTTTGAAATTGGAATCCAGAAAATTATATGTGGGAGACACTTCTTCCTTCCCTAATTAAGTGGGGAGCATTGTCTTCACTATCCAGCTGGTTTCTCAGAAACTGAAGATGGCCTTCTATATAAATATAATTTCATGTTATGGGAAGTAAGCTCTCCAGCACCACATGCCTAAGCTTCTTCAGACGTAAATGGCCTGGTAAGGAAGGCTGTCTTCCCAACTGCAGTGTGAAACCGTCCTTTCTAAATGGCTTAATATTTAACTATTAACTATTAAGACTAACGACTGCCTAAAATAAAAGTCCTTGGCATAATAACCATTTTCACAAAACTAATTCCCTCAAACAGGCATGTCCTAATGGACCAATAAAACTTGCCTTGTCGTGTCTGAATGCAGCATTACGGTCATTTAGAGTTGGCTGTAATTGGGAATCACTGCTCAGTGAAAGTGGGAGGTGGGGAGGCTTTTATATAATAACACATCGTACTGGGCTTCCACAGGGCCTTTCATCTGAAGATCTCAAAGCACTTGACAAACACTAATTAATACTCATGATACCTCAGTAAGAGAGGTAAGTATTATTATCCCCATTTTACAGATGAAGAAACGGTGAGGTTAAGTTGGGTAACCTGGTGAGTCAGGAGCAGAATGAAGAGTTTCTAATTCTTAGTCTTGTGCTCACACAAGCGTTTACAAGGGGCTGCCATTGGAGAGATTAAAGGAAGTGCACCTCTTTTTCAAATACCTCAAGGTAAAAGTATCAATTATAAATGGGAACACAATTAAGTCATCTGATTTTAACAACAATAGTACCATCTTATAATCTTCAAACTTTATTTTAAAATATCAAAAATGATTAAAAGTAGTTTCTTAGACTCTGAAGTATAAAATAAAAATTATTTTATCATAGGAGAAGCAATTATAGAAATTTATAGAGTAATTTGATAAAGTAGCCAAAAAGTTGTTGTTTGTTAATTTTTTAGGATGGTGGGCAGATTCTTCCAACAGCGCTAAACTTCCTAAGGGCAGAGATCCATCTTTTTAGATTTTGTACCCTAGTGAAGAGTACTATTGTACACATTGCTCAACAAATGTTAGTTAAACCAACAAAACCTGCTAAGTGCCAAGGTGCTAGGGGAGCTTGAGAAGCTAAACAGGACAGAATCCCACCCTCAGAGAGACTAGAGATTTAATGAGAAACATGGAATACAAAAAGGTAATTAAGAAATGAGAAGACAGAGGATGGAATGGGTCAAGCGTTCAGTGTGAAAACACCACAGTTCTAGGTTCAAATTGGAATGTGAAAGTTTTGATGAATTCCCAGATAAAAGACTCACTTATAAAATTTGCATTAACTCTTATAAAACATTATGGTAGCTTTCTTTGGTTAAAAGTGAGTTGGCTTCTAAATAGCCTATTGGGGTTCTTTAACTCATTATTTAGAATGCTAAATATTACAATAAAAAATTCTTTGGTCCAAGAAAAGACTTGGCAATAGCTTTGAGATGAGCCAGACATACTGGCCTTTTGGTTTCTCCAAAGTCTCTCTGCCTCAGCGCCCTAGCAGATGATACGTAGTCTGCCCAGAATGCCCTTCCAGCCCCACCTTCCTCACCTGGCTAACTCCCACTTATCATTTGGATTTCTGCTCAAATATCGTTTTCCGGCTCTTTAGTCTAGATTAGCTCTGTGGTTACATCTTCTGAAAACTCTTCTCACTTTTCCTTCATAATAGCTGTCATAGCTTGTAATTAAATATTTGAGTTTTTAAAAAAAATAATGTAAATTCCTGTTTTCCTTTCTCTTCTACTCCCTGTGGCTCTAAGTTTCAAAAAATTTCACATCTGCTTTGACGACTTTTATACCCTCACCACATAGGAGGTCTTTCATAAACGTTAATTGGATAAAAAGACACACATATGTTGCTAATTACTGAAAAAGAGTGACCTAGTGGCATTTTGGGAGAGCTCATAGTAAGAAAGAGAAAAGCAGCCCCCACCAGTGGGAGCAATTCTACTACTATCAGTTAGGCCTCAGGGTTAATTCTCGCTGGCCTGGCGCTCACAGTGAGGCCATGGTGCTCTCTGGTTGAACATAAATAATTTCACTACACATCAATGTCATGCAAGGCCACCCTGTAACCATGAGAGAGCAAGACAAACACAAGACCACTCCATAATCATGTCTAGACAAAAAAAAACAAGAACATCATTCATCCAAACCACATAAATATCTAAATATCCCCTATTCTGACTGATATTAGTCATTGCTGCTTCTTTCTCAACTATATCTTTCGTCTTACCTGTTTCATACAAACTTTGATGTAAAAATTTCAATATAGAATAGTCCCTTTTTCCTGAGAGCTCTTTCTAAAATCTTTCCTTGAACTCTTTCTAAAATCACCTACTAAAAGCCCAAGGCCTATAAGATCTTTCTAACATTCTCTTACTGAGATGGTCATGATGCCTCATGATGTGAGGTCTCCCTCATTGCAATGAGTCAATCAACTCAATACTGTCAATAAATTGACTTTACTTTCCTGGGGGTCCTTGACTGAAGGGCATGGGAAATACAATATAGATTTGGGCAGAAAACTGACATTTGGCAGATCAAATATGTCTTCCTGCCTAGAGAATAATTTAGAAACTGTGAATATTTAACTCCAGGTAGTTAATTCAATTTTCAAGAGATTATTGACATGCTGTATTAACATAGATCACCCAAAATGATCAGATCACTAAAAAAAATCTCTTTGTACAGGATTTCAGAAAGCAAACTGTTAGGATGATTATTTTCATAGCATAGTTTCTTTTTAAATGCTTTCCCACATGTTCATAAATGAAAATCAATGTAAATTCCTTAGAACTGTCAACTAACCTCAGTGTGAGGTAGCCAGCTAGAAGAGGGAGGCAAGATATGTTTGAACGGCCAAGGTGAATCTGCAAAATACATAGACCACAGGAGGGTAATTAAAAACTGATTAAAGTTCTTATAAGAAGCCACTTTTCAGGCTTCTCTCAACAACATGTAGACTCCTCCTCAAGGGGAAACTACATTCTATGCTTTCTATATTTGTTTTCTTTGCCTCGACTAGTCAGTTGCCTAAAGATCAAATACATTCAGGCATTAAAATGATTTTTCCTTAATCTCTGTAAATTCAAGTCATTGCCTTCTAGTGAGGAGTTTTAAACTCTCCTCTGCACCCCTGACCCCATTCGAGCAATTCACAGAACATTCATTCTAAACATTCCCAAAGTCAAGAGCAGATTTCGAAAGTTGCTCACAGGGAGCTGGAGCAATGTATCTCAGTCTTTTGGATCCTAGTCTCCTTTTCAGCAACATAAATTTCTGATTTCAGCAACTCCTAGATGCTCATATGATTCCTGGAGTCCTGCACAGTGGCTTTAGATACTGGTATTCTGGTTACTCTCCAGTTGGTACATCATAAATCTTCCCTCCTACCTGGAATTATCTGTCTCTTTAGAATAGTGCTTTTGGTCAAACCTGGTGTCACATCCAAATAAATTGTCTGCCTATTGTTCCAGTTTTATTAAATCTGTATTTCCTGTTGCCCCATGAATCCAAAAAGAACCTTCGTTAGACTATTCTGGAAACATTCTTCCCATGCATCTCCCACACTTCTCTCCAGTTCTGATTGAACATTTTAATTCTAAAACCTGTGTATTCAAGTTTTCTTGCTCATCCTACTACCTCCCCCTTTGTTTATATATTGCGTCTCAAGCTAAGCTTGTTTAAAACTAAAATCATCATGAGATTTTAGTTTATTCATCTCCAAACTAACCCCTTGCACCCTGCCTCCTTAAATGTAGATCTTTGTCTTGCCGTCCTTCCCACTTCTCTTGCCTCTAACATTAAAGCAATTGTCAAATCCCACTCATTTTTCTTTCACAGTCTCTCCTATATCCCTTCCCTCCTTTCTATGCCCTTGGACTATTCTCAATGCTCATGTTAACGTTCTTGGAGGTACTCAGGAAAACAACTTCAATATCCTACACATCTTCTCTCTGCTCATCTCTCTATTCTCCATTCTGTCTGTTAGATCATCACCAAGCCAATCTTGGCCAAACCTTATTTCAATCACACCAAGACCCTGTTTAAAAATTTCTTTTTAAATAAAGAGACACCTACTAATCTTGTTCAGACTCTTTAGTTTGGAGTTTAGGGGTCTACAGGATCTGGCTAGAAAGGAAGCAGCCACTTGAGCCCCCAGGGAATAAAGGAATAGACAGTCTTTAGAGAAAAAAAACAGGACTCAAATGCAAATTTTTCTGACTCCAATGCCTAACCAGAGGCTAAGGTATTTCCTTGCTAAATTTCTTCAAATATGTTTATTCTCATTTGTAAAATTGGACACCCCTTCCTACCATGTTGGACGGGCTACATAATGAATGTGCTTATGAAGAGCCCAATTAAACAAGGACCATTTGACATCCTATTCTTTCCTCTCCTTTCCCAGTTTTGCTGACAATACAAAACCTGACAAAAAAGGGATAGAAATGAAATCACAAACAGTGAAGTATCCCAGTGTTGTGTTGGTCTGCCAGTCAATAACAACAGTATAGGCACTGAGGAAGTTCAGGAATTTCTGTTAGATGAATGTGTATTCTGAGCTCACCTCCTTCAAACAAACCTTCCAGAATGGCTGCCATGACACCGCTGTTATTATGGCGAAACAACATCTTAGCCAGCTGAGGGAACCATCTGTCAAATACATCCTGTCATACGTGTGCCCCATATGTAGAGACTGAATGAAGAGTGAAGGCCACAGTCCCTCAGTTAATTTAGGAGTGACTTTTTAAAATCATTAGGAAAAATTAGAATGAATGGACTTTTCTGTTAACATTTTTAAAGGATCAAATATAAATATGATGATTATGAAGAGTTTTAAGTGACACTGTGAAATGCTAGTAAAATTATCTTAAGTGTTAAAGGAAAGATACAAATTATATTATAGTGGGATCTCAACTTTAAAAATATATACATGGGTATTTATGGAGAGCTGCACGAAAAAAGATTGGAAGGAAATATGCTAGAATATTTATAGTGATTGTCCCCGGAGAAGAAAATATGAAAAATTGTTTCTACATCTCTGTCCTTTTGTTTACTTTTTAAAATGTTCTAAAATGAGTAGGCGCTACTTTTAGAATTATAAAAAGTCATATTTTTTTTAAAAAAATTGTTGCCTTTTGTTTGAAGATAATATATTCACATGGTTCAAAATTCAAAATAATTTAACAGGGTGAATATTGCCTCTATCTTTTGATCTCCCCTACCTCTTTACAAATAACTTCTCATTTTAGTTTCCTCTGTATCCTGAGTTTCTTTATACAGATGCAAGCATACGTGAACGCATGCTATTATTTTCTCTCCTTTCTTACCCAAAATGTAACATTGCATTCACTGCTTTGCACTTTGCTTTTTTCACTTAATTTATTTCAGCAATATTTTTATAAGAATTCATAAATACTTTCCTCATTTATTTTCACAACTGCATAGTATTCCATTATGCGGATGTTCCTTCATTTATTCAACCAATTCCCCATGGATGAATGTTTGAATTGTTTCCTGTTTTTTACCATTATACTAAAAAATGCTGCAATGAATAATTTCATACATACCTCAGTTTTTATATTTCAGATGTCTCTGTAGGGTAAATATCAGAAGTAGGATTTCTAGGTCAAAGGGTAAATAATGCATTTGTCATTTTTGGGGGCAAGTTTTTTTTTTTTTATCGAGGTATAATGGACTACTTTTTGGAAACAGATTTATAAAGGTCTAAAATATCAGACAGCTAACTGGCATCACTGGGATTTGAAAGGAAGTCTGTCTGATTCCAAATCATACATCCTCCTAATGCACATAATGAAGCATTTGCTACCTACTGCTTTTTATAAAATAATTAAGAAGGCACAAGTGATCCTACAGCCAATTTCCAGGATATCTATGACCACTTTTAATTTGATTTTGGTACTTTTAAAATTATTATTATTTTTTTGTGACATTGGTTAACGAAATCCAATAAGTTTCCCTTGCACTTGATCCGATTTTGGAAGCAAATTCATCTTAACGGTGAGGTGCCATGAGCTCTGTCGTCAGGGAGTATGATTTGGGTATCACTTCCTGCAAAAGACACTAAACCATGATATTTCTGTTTAATTACTCCGTAAGTATGGTCAATAATTCTGTAGTATAGTTACGAAAAAATTAGCTAAGATAGTCAGCATTTTTCTTCAACACTGAACGCACAATCATCAAAAAAATAAAATTCTGCAACGAGCTTCACAACACCACTCGGTTTCGCGGACGGACTAATAAAGTGAATACAAGGGGGCAGGACCGGGGTAGAAGGGGCGGGACAGAGAGAAAAAAGAATCTGAGCAGGCGCAGAAACAGATGTTACTAGAGGCGTGAAGGCTTCAGCTCTCTCACTTTCCCAACTGTCGTAAAGCCCCGGAGTTGTCGTGCTCTCTTGGTAGAGGAGGGATTGGTAAGGCGGCGGCGGCGGCGGCGG
>KE757856.1:45061-64086 GCA_000465285.1 Eidolon helvum
ACGTCATGGGTCTGTCCCTCATTGGTGATGTTAATTTTTAGCTACTTGGTCATAGTGTTGTCTGGTTTCTTCACAGTGTATAGTTATTATTTTTCCCCTTGCACCTAATAAGCAGTCTGCGGGGATAACTTTAAGATGGTGCACATATCCTGCTTCCAGTTAGATCTTCTGTATCCTCACCAAATTTCTCTCCTGGATTTAGCATCCATTTGATGATTCTTGCCTGTACTGATCTTTACTTTGATAGTTGCAAATTGGCTATTTTCTAACTCTCCCTTCTCCTCTACTTTATCAGTAGGCATTCAGTTGTAGGAAGAAGCATCCTTTTATCATCTGTTATCACTGCGGACTTACGTATTTCCCATTTTATTCAATGGTTTATAATCCATTATTGCCTTTATTTTTGTGATCACATTGTCTCAGATTTGTCCAATGGGAGCCTCTTCACCCTGGCTCCTGTGTCTTTTTGACATACTATCTTACTGTTTTGTTTATTTGTTTGTTTTATTTTCTTTCTTTCTGGCACATTAGGATGTTCCAACCTCATCTTGATCGTTTCTTTCTCAGTCCTGGAACCAGCCATTCTCCATGAAGCCCTGGGTCGTTTAAGTGGGGAATCCAACTTGCTTTTTTGAGTTATCTATTTTTATATAGCAATAATCTCTTCTTTCCTGGATCAGGACATCCTCTGAGAAACTAAGTTTAAATTACAATTTGATAGTGGGTTTATATTTCCATGAAGAATTTATTTATGAAATTATTATATGAGTTAGCAGTTTACCATAAAGTAACTATTTTATTCTATTTTTCAAAGCAATGATTCTGATTTGATCTTAGTTGTAATCAAATGAAATAGAAGAAAAAAATAAAAGGTTTTTTTTTTTACTTTATTTTGTGAGTGTGGAAGTGTGGGAGAGTTTAACTACTTAACTGTTAAAATGACTTAAGATTTACATAACTGTTTTTAACTAAGTCATCAAATAATCTGATCTGAAAGAAATTATTGTTTTTTAACTTGCTTTTTAAATGAAAAATTTTTGTTATAATATAGAATAATATTTCTATATGAGTGGAAACTCACAGGTAACATTATTCCAGGCAGTTACTTTTACATCTTGGTATATTTCACAGCCATTCTCTCACCTGTGGAGGAGTATTCCCTTTATTTTTTAAACCTAATGTATAAGTTTTTCCAAGCCTCTTTGAATGGTTACTTTATTTGTTTGTTTGTTTGTTTATTTTAGGCAAGGACCTTGTCAGTTTACAATCTCTTATTTTTTATTTTTTACACCTACAGCACCTGGTCTTCCTAGGTGGTCTCCCATCCAAGTACTAACCAGGCCTGACCCTGCTTAGCTCCCCCCCCCCCCCCCCCCCCCCCCCCCCCCGGGTAGCATGGCTGTAGACTGAATGGTTATTTTTGAAGCAATTGATATCTGTGCATGGTTTAAAAAGTCAGTTCCAAAAGGCTTATACCTCAAAACAGCAGTACCTGTGCAACCTCCCATAATCCCCTACTTCTATTTCCTAGGTGGAAATACTTTCAATCTTAAAATTTTCTTTTCTGGTATTTACCTTTATATTTTTAAATAGTATGCTTTATGTCTACTTAGCCACTTTTGATGTCTGTTATTTCTTTTTTAAAAAATTATTTAAATTTTTAAGACAAAAGTAATAAATGCAAAGGATACTGAATTCACAAGGTACAAAGGGTGTACAGGGAAAATTAAGTCTCCTTGCTATCCCTTTCTTTCTATTATTCAGTTCTTTTCCCTGGTGATGTATCTCCTCTTACTATTTTATGTGTATTTGCAGAGCAGTAGTTTTCAATGTGTCATCTGTGGATTCTTAAGAGGGGTCTCCAAATGTTTCAGAAGGTATGCTGGGTTGCAACTATTTCATAATAATACCAACTTCTTTGCTACTTAACTATGTTGACATTTGCACTGATGGTATAAGCACAGTAATGGGTAAAACTGCTGGCCCTGCAGGGCATAGCAAGACAGTGGCAAAAATCTGTACTAACAGCCCTTATATCCTTCATCTCCACACATTTGCAAGAAAAGAAAAGGTATCATTTAAGAATGTCCCTTATGAAGCAGTAAAACATTAATTTTAATAATCTCGACCCTTGAATACATGTCTTTTAATATTTCATGTGACGAAATGGGAAGAATGTTATAAGGTGCTTCTACTGCATACCAAAGTATGATGCATGTCTTGAAGAAAAATACTTGTAATTGACTTGAAGCTGAACTAGCAAACTAGTTGCTTTTTTCATGGGACAATTTTTAATTGAAAGAACGACAAACTATAGTTATTTAAACTTAGATATTTGTACCTATTTTATCAAAAATAAATGAAGTAAGCCTGTCACTTCAGGGAAAACAACTGAATTTATTGCCAAGATAAAATTCAAGCCTTCAAGCAAAAATGAGACTTTTGGAAAACATCTGCCATTATGAGCTTGGCAGCTTCTCAGGACCTTTCTGACGATATTGATGATGATATTAACAAATGTGATTTTTTTTTTCCCATTGTTTAATGAAATGTGTCAGTGTTTGGAAGATATGTATAACTTGGTGGGCCAGCTTTTTTCAAATGACCCATGCCTGATACTACAAAATCATGCTGTGGGTGAAAGATCTACTTAGGTGCAAGATAGAGTGATAGTTTTTTAATGAAATTGTATAAAAGGTTTCATTGATATGGTCTCAGATTCCACAATGCAACTAACCTTTACAAAATTTTACTTGTGAAATTTTACTATAGTGTCAAAGAAGAATAATATTCACACTTATCTGAAAAGGTTATTAAAAATATTCCGCCCATTTTCCACTACATATTCGAGTGGAGCTGGATTTTCTTAATAGATTGAATACAGAAGCAGATAAAAGAATCCAGTTTTCTCTTGTCAGACATTAAAAAGTAAAAATGTATAACAGTGCCACTCTTCTCAATTTTGGGAAGATATATTCATAAATGTTACTTAAATTAGCATGTAATGGGTTTACTACTGCTGTTTTTAAATAATAAATTTTAAGTTTTTGTTAACTTTATTTTCTTGTATTGTATCCAAAAGCTACGACCCACGTTATCAAAGCTATTTGGATTATTATTAAGTGTATAAAGAGGTTCGCAATTAAAGAGTTTGAGAACTGCATTCTCTTTTGACTGTTTATGGAAAAGGAGTTCACACTTCTCCCTTCACCCTTTCTCCCAGCATAGTTGTATCACAATTTTAGATTACTTTAAATAGCAATGTGGCATGTATTTATTGAATGCCAACTATGTGTTCTAAGCTCTGGGGCACATAGTAGTGATGAAAACAAAGACTCAGCTCTAGTGGGAAAACAAGTAGACTTTACAGATAGTGATTTGGAACTAACTGAACTGGAAAAAGAAGATATGGAGTAGAATTAGCTTTTTAAATATAAGATGGTCAGGAATGTTGTCATGGTTAAGGAAACTAGACCTAAAAGAAGCGAATGAGACATCCTGGGGGACAAGCATTCTGGGCAGATCGAATAGTAATAGCATGCTTGGCCTGCTGGAGAAATAGCCAAGAGGTTGTTACTGGAGTGGAGTGGATGAGAATGATAGTTTCTGAGGACAAAGGTAGCAAGGGCTATGTCTTTCAGTTTTAGGAAAGATTCTTGTATTAGCTTTGATGTCCTAGTCATTTTTTCTCTTTTTGGAGTTGCTGTCAGTCAAATGGTAGGATTTTGTTGCTATCTTTTACTTGCTACTAACTCCCTTTTTTGGGGGGGATGGGGCGGGAGATTAAAAAATTTTTCTTTTATTGTTATTGGGAATCGTAAGGAAATTTGAGATACATGTGTATAATTTACCATGTTTAAATACATGAACTTTTGCTTTTGATAAATATAACAGTTTTACCAGGATCAAGTTTTATTATTGATATGAAACTGGGCTTTCTTTCCAACTCTTCGTGGTAAAATTATATTTAAATATGTGAATAAATAAATTTTTCTTATATGTGGTGAATAGGTTCACTTTGCAAAGCCTAAGTCTACTTTAACAGCTATGTTCTTTAATACGAAGTAGTCTTATTAAGTGAAAATTGTGTGATAATATTTTTATTACAGAACATCTACAAAATGTGATTTATTTTCATGGATTTGGTTGTAATTTCTGCATTTCTTTAAAGAACTACATATAGTACTGAATAAAATGGGCCATTTTATTTTTATAACCATCTTCCTGCCTGCCATTCCTCTGATATGTGTTTATTCTTAGTCTCCTGAGGAAATCTGTTAGGGATCAGCTCTTAAACTTCTGTTAGGTTTCTCCTGCAGAATCAGTAGCTCTTCCTTCCGTTTCTCCATAGTATTTGGTCCTTTTCTTATCTTGTAGCAGCTATTACATTTTATTAGAACTTTAGCACTCTCCCACTGTGGAGGCTAAATTTTGAAAATCTCCATGGTAAACAAGAAGTTGTGGTTGAGTAATGTAATAATCTTACATAAAAATAAGACCTTGGGAATCGAAGTTGTGAGTGAACATGTGAATGCCCCTATACTAGTTTTAAAAAAGAGAGAGCAGTACTAGCAACTTTATATAAGAATTAAGATTCAGATATTTGTGTCAGACCTTAGGCAAGTGACTAAACTTCTGTAATCTTCAGTTCCCTGCAGATATTAGTTTTTAATGAGAATAAAATGAAATAAAAACATGGCACATATTTCCTAACAGGCTGTACATGATCTGGCCCTTGACCACCTCTGATCCCAGAATATATCATCTCCCTTTCTTCCCTCTCCAAAACCTCTTTCTGTTCTTTTCACATTAGGCTTGTTTCTGCCATATGACCTTTCCTTACTGTTTCCTTTCCCAGGAATGCTCTTCCTCTAGAACTGTGTGACTTGGCCGATTGGTAGTTGGTTCTGTCTCACGATTGGGGACTTTAGCTTAACAAGGAGCCTGTTAATGGTCAGCCATTACCATTTGTTTTATTTCCTTAGTAGCACATATTTCTCTCTAAAATTAAATCTTGATTGTTTGTCTACTTATGCCTTGTTTTTCGTTGTTTGCATGTAATTACCATGAGAGCAAAGACTTTATCCTGTTCATGGCTGATCACAGGGCCTAGAACAGTGCCTAGCTTATGATAGGCTCTCAATAAATATTTATTGAATGAAAACAATGAGTAATAAGTGTTAGCTAATGGATTATCAGTGATATTATATTTTCTAAAATATTAATAAGCTACTACAAAATTAATTTTTGTTACTTGGGTGACATTTTCAGATTCTGGTCTGATCCTAGATGCTTGGGATGGAAAAAGTTTGGATAACTTAACTTGTATTTATCCTGTTTGACATAGCTGAGTTGATCTTTCCGAAACCCTCTTCTTAGACTCTTGGACTTACCCATTTTATTTCAGTGTGAATGAATATTTGTCCTCATAGATAGCAGTTCTGGATAGCAGTTCTAATGCTTGGACTTTTCAGTTATCTTACTTTACCTAGAACAAGTTTCAGATTAAAATATTTTTTCTTTTCTTTCCCATCATCTTTACTAACTCAGTTGCCTCTTTTTCTGATTATCTGGAATAACTCACGGTTTATGTGTACTGAGACCAAAATTCTGACTATTGCCCAAAATGTGTATAAGTAAATTCGTGGATTAGGATTATTTATCTAGAATATGAAATTTTTCAGGTAACATAGCATCTTAACTATCTTAGTTATCACCTTCAACAATGACTGGTAGGAAAAAAAAAGGTTTGTTGAATAGAGTAGCTGATACTAGCATACAGGATAATAAATCCTTGGTTTCCCTGAACCACTATCCTAGAATTGTTTAATAGCTTGCTATTTTTGTTTCTTGTTGCAAAGATTTTCACTTTGCTCTCTTAATACATAGATAGATCCATGGAAGACCAAAATGTCATTTAGTCAGAGTAATCTTGGAAATCCTTAAAGTTGCCCATTAAATATAAAATATAGACATACTATCTCTCAAAGTCCTTTAGTATTGGAACAAATCATGTTTCATTGTTAAACACCAAATGAAGTGTAGTTTATGGTCCATGTTGTGGAGAAAATGAATGGCTCTAAACATTAGACTCTGATAGCACAGCAAGATGCTCATGTGAGAGACACATGGGAAGTGAGACCAACTAGAGAACAGCAAAATTTTATCATTTTGTGTTCTTTCTGAGTATATAATCATTGCGCAGAATAGCAAGCATAATCTACGTGGTTTAAATTATTATTTTTTTGTTCTCATATAGTTAAATTCACATTATGGGTGTGTTCTCCATCCAGAGATGTTCTCTCTGATCCAATTTTCAGTATGCCTTTATCTTCAATCATTAAAATGTCAGTAACACTTCCTGGTTTTTCTCTGTGACTCTTAATCTCATTCTTTAGAGCATACTCTTTAATGTTCTCCAGGTTGCATTTTTTTTTTTTTACCTAAATCACATAGGCAGAGCAAAAACAACTTTTATCTGAAACTTGTTGGACTTCATTCAAGGAGAAATTGTTTCCTTGGGCAGTTTTACATTCTCAAGGCAATCGCCATCTTTCCAAACTAGTTTTCTGTTTTATTTTTATTTGTTACCACATCCTTTGCCTTGGGTCTTTAACAACTCAGGGTTTTGGTCTGATCTTTAAGGGGTTCACTCAAATAAGTTAGATTAGAATTGAGAGCCTGTTTAAAAATTTTTTTCAGAGAGGGAAGTTTGTGGACTTTATTGTCACGATGCTTTCTGAAAGCTAATTGATTCTTCATCTTTAAAAACAGTAATAAAAGTCTGCATGTGCATACATCATTTTGCCTAAAATTTATAACAACCCTTTGAGGTACTAAATATTTTCATTTCTCAGATGAAGAAATTTAGGCATAGAATGGTTAGTAACTTGCTAAAGACTCACAGCAGTGATGGAGTTGAAGGGATTTATGTCAGTAGATTTTGAGTCACTTGAGAAAGGAGTTCCAAAACTCAGGGCTTAACCAGTATTTCCATATTACCTTTAAGGAAAACAGTTAAGATGTATTTTTATCTCCAGTGGGCATGGCTTTTGTCAAAAGAGAGAGAAAGATAGTGATGTTTTATTTGGATGGTGCGATTAGGGGGAACATAATTTCCCTGTGCTTTTTCTGTATATTCCGGATTTTCTACAGTGAACATATTTTAAATATCAGTTTGAGGTTTAATTTATGTACAGTATAAGCCACACATTTTACTTTACAATGAATTTTGGCATATACAAAAGTTCATATAACCAACACCCCAGTCATTCCATCACCCTAGAAAGTTCTTTCTTGCTCCTTTGCCACCAGTTATTGCAAGAAACCACTGATCTGATTTTTAACATTATAGATTAGTTTTATTTATTCTAGAACTTCATGTAAATAGAATTATTTAGTATTACTCTTTTGTGTTTAGTTTCTTCAGATGTTTTCCCTCTAGCATTTCATTTTCATAGTTATTACAGTTTAGTTGGCATACAATATTATATTAATTTCAGGTGTACTAGTGATTTGACATATATCTTATGGTATGATCATTCTAGCATTTTATGAAAAAATCTAAAACAGAAAAGTTTAAAAAATTATACTGTGAACACCCATCTCCCTATCACCTAGATTCTGCCATTAACAATTTGCTATTTTTGCTTTATCACATATTTTTCCATTTGTTCCTTTAACCATCCATTAGTCAAGCATATTGGTGTTTTTATTCGTTTGTTTGTTGCATTTCAAAGTTGCAGATATCTGTGCACTTACCCCTAAACAAACTCAGCTTCCAAATCATTAACTAGATTTGAATAGTTGCTTACAGTTCTTTGTTTTTAAGGTAAAATTTGCATATAATAACATGCACAAATCTTAAGTCTACCATTTGTTAAGTTTTGCCCGTCTACCATTTGTTAAGTTTTGCCAAATGTGTTCGTTTGTGTAATCCAAATCCTTAGGACTAGATCAATACATAGATCATTACTGTTGCTTCAGAAAGTTTCCTTATGCACCTCATATTCTCCTTTCTGCTATCCTTTGTAGAGCATAACCACTGTTTTTTTTTTTTTTTTGTACTTCAAATTAAGTTTGCCTGTCCTAGAACTTCAAATAAATGGAATCTCATAGATACTTTGTATCTGATTTCTTTTCTCACAGGATGTTTTTGAGATTCATCCATAATGTTACAGTACTTGTATCAGTAGTTCTTTCTTGTTGTCAGTTGCTGTTTGGTATCCGTTATATCTATGTATCATAATTTGTCCATTCACTTGTTGATTTGTTTTCCCCATAGTTTTGGTTATTATTAGTAAAGCTGTGATGATTCATATACAGATCTTTTTGTATACCTGTTTTCAAACCTAGGAATGGTTTTAAATTCCTAGCGTGTAATTACTGGATCATAGGTTAGATGTATGTATAACTTCATTAGAAGTTGCCAAGAGTTGTTTGTGGAATTCCAGTTGTGCCACATCCTTGTTAACATTTGGTGGTTTTGGTCTTTTTAGTTTTAGCTTTTTACTGGGAGTGCAGTTGTATCTCACTGTGGTTTCCCTTTGCATTTTCCTGATAACTAAAGTTGTCCAGCATTTTGACATGTACTTATTCACCATTGGTATATATGTTGTAAGAAATGTTAAAAACCATTTGCCTATGTTTTTTTGGGGGGTTGTCTTTTTAAAATTTCAGTTACAGTTGACATTCAGTATTATATTAGTTTCAAGTGTATAGCATAAAGGTCAGATATTTATATAACTTAAGAAATGATCTCCCTGATAAGTCTTGTAGTACCCACCTGGCCCCACACATAATTATCACAACATTATTGACTATATTCCCTATGCTGTATTTTACATCCTTTTTTGGGAGTCTTATTAAGATGTAAGAGTTTTATATATATTCTGGATTCAAGTTATTTGTGGTGCATAAATATACATATCAATTAAATACATGTACAGGTAATTTTCTTTAGTTCACTGGCTCATCTTTTTTTCTTAGTGGTATCTCTGAAGAGCAGAAGGTTTGCATTTTGATGAAGTTCAGTTTATCAGTTTTTAAAAAATGGTTAGTGCTTTTTGTGACCTATGAAATCTTTGCCTATGGTATGATCACATAAGTTTTCTGCTATATTTCTTTTAGAAGTTTAATAGTTTCAGCTTTTAGGTTTAAGTCTGTGTGATCCTTTTCGAGTTAATTTTTCTGTCTGGTGTGAAGTAGAGAGTTTTTCCCACATGGCTCACCGGTTGTTCAGCCACCATTTGTTGAAAAGACTATTCTTTCTCCATTATCTTGGCACTCTTGCTGAAAATCCTTTGATGATATGTATGTGTCTATTTCTGGACTTTCCATTCTATTTTTATGCCAATAGCACCCTGTTTTGATATGGTTGAATTTTAATCTATCATCTTGCTGTTTATTTTCTGTTTGTCTCATCTGTTGTGTTCTCTTTTTTTCTTTTAGGCTTGAATTTTTTCAGGTTTTCTTTTTTTTTGCATTACATTTTATTTCCACTATTGGCTTATTAGCTATAATTATTATTTTTTTAATGTTTTGTGGTTGCTTTAGGGTTTACAGTATGCATCTTTAGCTTTTCACAGTCTGCCTTCAAGGAATAATAAACTGTTTCATGTACAATATAAGAAACTTACAGCAATCTAGTTCTGTTTGTTTTTCTTATGAGCTTTTTGTTATTATTGTCATATATTTTTTCATGTTATTAGTTTTGGGGGAGGTTCTTCGTTCAGATTTTGGGATTTAACCAGAAAATAATCCTTGTAAGGGTGAGTATCTCTTTGAGGGAAGGTGCTTGTAGAATTCACTTTATTCCATTCTACTTTTACAAAAGTGACCGGATGGTGATGATTTATGAAAAAGTCTTTAAAATTTGATAAATTCAGACCAGAAAACTTTGATATTTGAGTGTGGAAAAAAAGATGATTATATTGAATACTGTTTTTATAGAATTAGACCAGAATTATAACTTGAAGCATTTGTGAGTGGATGTCTCTGAATATTACCCTGTTATTGACCTTAGGCAAATTATTTAGTGGAGAACATTTTAAAAAATTCCTCCCCTATGTCTTTATTTGTATATAAGGAAAACCTAGTCATAGTATTTTATTAAAGTTTTTATTAAATGATTTTGCTAATCATTCTAAGCTTTTATTTTCAGGTTCTGATTTTGTCATTCAGTTTATATGTCATCCTTTTCAGCTTTGTGTCATTTGAGAATATGGTGAACATTTAATTTATACCAGTTTGTTTCAGTGCATACTTCTATCATAACGCTTGTATTTTAATTTGTTACTGATATGTCTCCCTAACTGCTAGACTATAACTTCTTAAGGACAGGTCTATATCTTATTCATCTTTGCATTTGCAATATTTGGGGCAGTCTAGCACATTTAAAATACTCACCTCATGGACATGGACTATGGACTAGTGGTTACCAGAGGGAAGGAGGGAGGGGGAAAAATAAATAAAATGTTAAAAATAATGACAATAATAGTAAATAATGTGTATTAAGAGGCAAAAAATAAAATAAAATAAAACCTTGAAAAAATACTCAGGAAACATTAATTGCATGATGTATTAATTTGTTCGATCTGCCATAAAAAATACCATAAACTTGGTGGCTTAAATAACAAAAATCTATTTTCTCACAGTTCTAGAGACTAGTCCAAGAACGAAGTGTTGGCAGGCTTGGTTTTTCATGAGGCCTCTATCCTTGATTTGCAGATGGCCAGCTTCCGACTGTATCCTCACAAGGTCTTTCCTCTGGGACTCTGTGTGTGTCTAGATTTCTTCCTCTTATAAAGGACACCAGTTAGATTGAATTAGGGCCCACCTATATGACGTTATTAGCCTTAATTATCTCTTTAAAGGCCCTATAAATAGTCACATTCAGAGGTATTGAGGGTCAGTATTTCAACATAACAAATTTTGAGGGGACACAGTTCATTCCACAATGCATGGATTCTTAATTTGTCATGTATTCTAGCTGAAGGTTATTTCGTGTGGTCCAACACCAAACCAAGGTTGTCAAAGTTAGGACCAAAGATTTCCTGTCTTGTATAAGAATAAGTGGC
Organism: Eidolon helvum; assembly: GCA_000465285.1. Lineage (NCBI taxonomy): Eukaryota > Metazoa > Chordata > Mammalia > Chiroptera > Pteropodidae > Eidolon > Eidolon helvum. Next base: position 56,140 of record KE757856.1, read on the forward strand.
TTAATTCTACTATTTTGTCTTAGTTCTCACTTAGATCATTGTGTTTGTGATGATTAAGACCCTGTAGCCGTTAGTGCTTTGAAGTACTACCTAGCTGTTCTCGTTTCATAATAGGTTTTCCTTTTTCTTTTTTTTAACTCTTTATGTCACAAAAAAATTGAAAAAAACACACATTTACACACACACACATATATACACACACACACACACTTGGGTACATGTATGCTTCTTGTACATATTGGCTATTAATGCACAATAGCTGAACATTTTAATCTGAGAAATAATGTTTATTTGCCAAATTCCTGGTGATGATTGGAAAGATGACACCATTTAAAAATTTCTTTATAGAAATTTCATGAATTATACATAACTTCCCAGGGTATGCAGATACATGCCTTGCTGTCACAATAAAGTGACCAGATGTTGTTAGGCCCTTTTTTCCCCCTTAGTAGTCTCAGCTTTAGTTTCCTACTCCCCCTCCACTGGTAGTCCATTGTAAGATTTTTGCAGATATTACTTTCAGTAGCAAGGGGGTGGTGAGGTTGGAGAGCAGAGTAATAAGGTCCTTGTCACTCATCTGTCTCCTCCCTTCCCTAGAGATTGGGGAAAATTTACAAATAAAACCCTATCCTAGGACTTGGTTGCATAGTGTAGCAGTTAGCACGTCTGCTTTACACACAGAAGGGGGGGGGTTCACACCCCAGTGGAGCCACAGTCCATGGTCTATGGCTATGCCACCCTGAACAAACCCCGATGTCTGATCTCAGAAGCTAAGCAGGGTTGGGCTAGTACTTGGATGGGAGACTACCTAGGAAGACCAAGTGCTGTAGACAAAAAACAAAACAAAACAAAGCCCTGTCCTAGTTCCTCCTTCTCTTTTTTGGGGGGCGGGGAAAGCTTTTATTTTACAATAGATTAGATATACAGAAAAGTTGCAAAGTAGTGCACTGAATTCCCATACGGTCCTCTCTGTTTCTCCTATTGTTAACATCTTACCTATTGTACATCTATCACAACTAAGAAACCAACATTAACAGTATGTAACCAAGATGTTACTGTTAACTAAACTCCAGATATTATGAGAATGTGGTCTCCTCTGGTCTCACAGTGTCAGTCTTTTGTTGTTTTTCATGACCCTTAACAGTTTTGAGGAATGTTCATCAGGTTTTTGTAGAATGTCTCTCAATTTGGTTTGCCTAATGTTTTTCTCATTTTAGTTGTGGGTTTTGGGAAAGAATACCACAGAGATGGAGTTCCTTTGTCAGCAACATGACTTGTGATTGATGATATTAACCTTGATCACTTGGTCAGTGTTGGCCAGATTTCTTCATTGTAACTGTTAAGTTACTGTCCTCCGCTTAGTCTTTCCTTTAGAAGCAAGTCACTAAAAGGAATACTGAGTTTTTAATCTTCACCTCTTGGAGGGATGTTATCTATATAAATCATTTAGAATTCTGTGAGGAAGATTTGTCTTTCTCCTACTTATTTATTTATTCAATCATTTATATCATTATGGACTGATGGATATTTATACTTTGGGTTAGAATCCGATATTGTGTTATATATTTTGCTGTTACAATAGTTTTGTCTATGGCAAGCTCTTTCAGATTGGCTCCAGTGTCCCTTTGATATGCCCTTGTCCTTTTGTTTTTTTTATGTTTGTTCTATCACTGCAAGAACATGAAAAACAATAAGCCCATCTTTTTTTTCCTTTGCTACAGCCCGAGAATCAGCCATTTATCCAAGTAGCTCTGGTTCCTTATATTGAAGAATGGTATTAAAAATCATAATCTGAGTGCTGAGTCATAGAGCCCTTTTTACTGGACTTTTCAGTTCCTATGCAAAATGCCAGGAAGATATGAACCTTGATATTTGGATGAATGGTGAAAGGTTTTAGCATCACACATTTGTATCATAATACATGGTAATAATATCTGTGTGTCGACTTTGTTTACTGCTCTAGAGTCACGAGAAGCAGCTTTTAAAAAGCACTGCTAAGTGTTTAAAAAAGGACAAGTTGGAAAACTAGAAGGAATGTATGTTTTAGAGGCAGGCAAATAGGGAAAAGTCATTAGATTCTTCTGTTTCATTCTGAACCTCATAAAAAATGAACTCTCTTTGGTTGCAAAAAGAAAGGTTATCAAGAGGAGACCTGCCGTGGACAAATAGGTGTATTTAAGAACTTCTACTAACAGGAATTGCAGACTTCCTAGAGCCTGTTCTTCCCCATCATCATCATCATCATCATCACTGTCATCATTAATAATGTTAGTATTATTTTGCCATAACTGCTGTTACTCCAGTCTTAACTCTCTTTGCCATAATGCTGGTTTGTTGTTTCTGTTTTTTATTGTTGTTGTTGTTGTTTTTAATCAAAGAAGTCAATTACAAATGATTTGTAGACTTTAAGGACCCGTCAAGAGTGAGGGAGGTTGGAGCCTCTTTCCAGTTACTTTGGCTGGAGTTTGTTCCAAGTAATGGAAATTGGAACTTTTAAATGTATTTCTGCCTTGAAACTTGATTAAACATTTTAGAAAACAAATGGACCTGGATCTAAAAGAGAGTTTATTGCTGAATTCCCTTGGAAAACCTGATTTGAAATGGAAACTGCGGTGCTAAGAAAAGGTTTGAGTCAGAACAGCAGAGTTTGTCTTTGTCACAACAGTTAAAGGAAGAGCCAGTGATATTTATAAGGTTTTCTGAACTTACCAATTTCTTGTCTTTTAAAAATTCTGTAGTTCAGTGTTTGTTCTCCTACTTTTATTTAGCTTTACATTTTAGGATTGGCAGCCACTAGGGACCAAGATTAAAAAAAATACAAAAAAAAAAACCTGAACCTTTTAAAAATTTTTTCATTATTTTGCTTTATAAATTTCTCAAAACAAAAATAAAGAGAAAAATAAATGAAACATAAATAAGATAGAAGTCACCTATGTTTTCCTCCTTATAAGTTTGAAGAAGCTTTTTGCATATTAGGAATGTAGTTTTATATTTTGGAAGTATTTTGTATACTACTTTAAGTTTTTATTCTTTTACCAGTTTTTATGAATTTAAATGCAATTTTTTTGTACTGTTGACATTTTCACCTCATTTTGTACATTTTCAATAAAAACATAATATTGTTAGTCATAATTGGCATGTTACCAGGTTAACCTGGTAAGCAACTAAGAATTATTAATTAGTATAAATATGCCTAACATATGTTGTGTTTTGTTTTATTTTTACTGAGAACAGTCTGTTTCTGGATGGCTCAGAATTATGTGTCCGAACATCAGCTTTTATTCTGTGCTATAATAGGACAGTGTTGCCCTCAGAATCTGTTCACATAATATTATGCAACAAAGTAACAGACTGCTGACTTTTTAGTTATTGGGGCAAATGCCTTAGTTCTGTCTCTTAATTGTTATTAAGTGCTGTTATGCCTAGAATCCAGACAACTAAATTTATTAGAATTATATGTAAAATAAAATAATCTTTGAGTTTTAACTGCATGTGGCCTTTCTGACAATTATTTTGACCCTTCAGTGAATCATTTTCCTTTAGGTTGTGTTCCCAAGAGTTGAAGTTGCTGGAAATCTGACTTTCAAAGAAACAGTATTTATTACTGGCTTACAGATAGAGAAAAGGGGAGTTATTTGAACAACATGATGAGACCTGAAAAATGTTTTATGCAAGGGAATGATAAGTAACTGAATTATGAAAGATACTATATTTTAACATAAATATTTGCTTGGGTAGGAGTATGTTTAAGGCCAAGTGGGATACCAGCAGAAAACTGCATTCGTTACAAAATGTCATAATTTTGTAATGTTCTGCAATTTGTGGTTCTAGCTTGCTGAGCATTGCTCTGAAAAATGTTGAAGGCTTCAAGGTCATAATTTGGTATTTTGGCTCAAGTTTGGTTGATTCTGGAGATTCAGCCCTTAATTTAGTAAATCAGCTCTCCTTCCCTCCCCTCCTTTCCTACCTTCCTTAATTCCTTCCATGTTGGGAGAGTAGGTACAAAAGAATATGAAGTTATACTAATACACTTAACTCATTATAGTGGCTTTTGGTTGGGCTGCTTTAACAGCATAAAGTTGCCACTTTGTCCTTTTTTGAGCAGGGGGATGCTTATATCTAACATCTTTTTCAATACAGGATGGCATATTTGATATGGACTGGATCCTGATATAAATTGAAAAGTTAGAGATTGAGTAAAGGGAAGGAAGATGTTGGAGTTTATTACTGATAGCCTCTAATTTTCTCTGAAGAAGCAGTGTTAGTCATTTACTTAAAATGAAAGTATATACAAGGAGTAAAGGGCTTGAGGAAATAAATATCTGAGTCCTTTACTATGAGGAATGGACAAATAGGTGTGAGAAAGAATTACCAGGAAGTTATTATAGGCCTAGTTGAAGTTAAAAAAAAATTCTTCAATTAAAAATATTTGGCAGTGGTTAGGATGATTTAAAGAACATAGTGGCAGCCTAAAAGAAAAAGCAAGTGGTTTGATTGGTAAAAAATTTATTGTTTGAAGAGTGTTTACAGAAGAAAGGAATGAGGAGTTTAGTGCAGAGCTTTCTAACTAGTGTAGCATGATTGGATTGTAGGTATGTAGAGATACTGATCCCCTTAACCCTTAAAGCATCAAGGGAGAGTTCTGGGGTGGCTTGTACCCCAGGGCTGTGACATCTTATAGAAAGAGAGAACCACCTTATCTACCCTAAATGCTCAAAAAATACAATATTCTATGTGTGTCATGATGTAAAAAATGGGAAGCACTGATTTGTAGAGCTGGCTAGTACTGAGATGTTTTACTGAGTACTTACTTGGTGGTTAGTCAAAATGAGAAGTCAGGAGGGGATAAATAAATAGGGAAGATAGCTTCCAGGACTTTGCCTTCTCAGATTTTCTGCTGTCTGATTTTGTTACTGCTTGCAAGGGTTTTTTCTTTTTTCTTTTTCTTGCTGCCTTACTTATGGTGCATACCCTCCAATACTCTTTTAGCTATTTTTTATATTTACTTTGATGGAAGTAATTTATTGACTCTAGTGATTTTATTTTCCTCCAAGTAAATAATGTTAAAATCTATATTTTCTGACTTGGTATTATAGGCATATTTCCATTGGTCGTCTAACTTATTTCAAAATCAAAAATCTATCCATAACTTAATTTCTCCATTTTTTTTTCCAGTTGACTTTATTTCTGACAGTGACTTATGTTTCTTCCAGATATCAAATCAAGAGGTCTCAGAATTGTCCTTGGCTTGTTTCTTCATTTCTGTTTTTCTGTATCTTATTTCTTAGTCTTAAATGACTCTTACATTTACCTATTCTATCTCATACTTCGCTCAACCCTTCACCCCTTAAAACTGCTGTTTGATCCCCAATCACAGCAAAGCTTTCTCCCTTGTCTCCCTGACTGACCCTCTAGTCTGTCTATTCCTGTTGACAGCTGCTCAGTTAAATCTTCCTAATTTGTGTTGTTAAGCAGTAATTTATAACTTCACTTTTTGATGATTTGACTCCAGCTTATTTTCTCCCACTGAAAACACAAAAACAAACACCCCAAACATGATTGCCATTTCTTGCCATGTCTCAGCATTGTTTGAAGTAAAGGGTTTTCTTTGCCTACCATCATCACCTTGTGCATCCTTTGTGGTTTGACTTGGATGGCAACTTCCCTATGAAGCCTTTACCAGAGACACCAATTGCTTCTTTCTATGTGATTCTAAATTATCACTTTCATTTATATCATTCTTTATAGCATTCTATATTTTGGTTATTCATAATCTGTCATACTTAATTATGAGCTGGACATATACCATATCAATCAAATTTTTTCATCTTTGTTAGCCCACCAAATTATGTTCCATCTTACCTATTTCAAAAGTAGTTCCCGCTTCCCACAAGGATGTGCTCACTGTTTCATTGAGGTGGTTCTTTTCAGAGAGTCTTGTGTAAGCCACAATAGGTTTTATTTCTGTAGTTTTGATTTTGATTTCTCTTTCAGTATCATTAACATGTATGACTGCTTATTCATAAGAAAAAGGCCAAGCAATTTAAAATTATTGACAAGAATTAGTTCAAAATGTTCAGTGTGCTCATGTAAAGATTTAAGATCTTATTTAGCAGTATAGTTTAATTCTACATTTAGCTTGTGCAGATTGTTAAATTTTGAAAAGATATTAGACATAATAAAGCACATCTCTTTCCATATTTAAAAATATTAATCGGCTTTAAGTTAGCATCTATTGCTTTAAAAAAGAACTCTCAATTCATCGAGTTCTGATCTCCAAGGAAACCTAGAGTCTCCTTGAAGCTCAGTGTTGGAAACTGGATGTTTAAATAACAGTAATCTCTAAGAGTAGTTTGTAAATTTGAAGCTTTGAAAGTTGGTCGATTATCTGAAAAAGTATCAAGAATGAAAGATTGTGGAGGTTTGTTGTCCTTGCACATTATTCTTTGACTTCTTATTGATGCTTTTCAGTTAATCCAACACTAATTACTATGCTTTTAATGATGGAAGATTTTGTGAATGGTTTGATAAGTTATTACTTTCCAAGCATTAAAATTTTTTCACAGAGATAAGTTCATAAACATGGCTAGATCTGTAGACTAGTATTAATAAGTTAAAAGCATAATTAACTCTCAAATTTGACAACTCCATTGAAATTTGCCAACAGTCATATGCCATCTTTCAGTTTCTACCCTATTCTGTCATTAAGCTGTCCAGGATTTAGTGGTCATTTCTAGTCACTAAGGAGGAACTTTATGCCTAGTTAAGATTTCCATGAAAATCATAGGCGTATATTTGATTCTTATAACAATCTGCATTTAACAGTTATGTCCTAGTCCACTGGAAAAATAAAACACATTCTGTTCTGATTATTTTTATTCCTTTAAAAAAGTCCTTGTACTTTGATTTCAGAAGTAGCAAGTGATTATTTTATGAAAAATTCAAACCATACAGAAATTTGTAACACAAAAGGTGAAAGAAAGCTCCTAACCTAGTGCTGTAAATCTCTGCCCTATAATTTCAATCCCAAACTGTCTATTTTTCTATTTTCCCCATATATATATAAAGTAAGTTGTTTTACAGAAAAGATCATATTAGAACAGCCTTATTTGCAACCTACTTTTAAAAAGTTATCTGTACTTTCTATATCAGTTTGTACAGAACCTACCTTATTTTTAAAGTTTATTTTATGGCTATACCCTAATTTTATCTTAGTTGTAAAAATTAAAGCTTGATAAAAAGGACAAAAACACTTCTGTTCAAATTTTCCATTTCTTTTCTACCCCCCTCACTTGTTCATGTAATTGTACAGTTATTCATATAACTGTAATAACTTATATTTCAATAAAATGTTATTTAAAAGTTCAGTGAACAAAAAAATGAGAAACTAAGTGTAAACTATGAATTCGAAGTAATTTTTAGGTGCATGTATTCAGACTATTCAAAAAAATCCAATGTTTTTAAAGGCCTGACATGTCCATGGCGATGGTATTTATGTTTTATATTTTAAAAAATTATGGCTTGCTTCTAATGCGTAACAGCCAGTTTGGAGTCTTTGCTAAGCCAGAAATGAGGCATCTTTTCACTTAAGAGGATTGTCTTTTACATCCTATTGTATAGTTTTGTAGTTTTTTGCATATAGGCCTTTTGTTTGATTTTTTTTTTTTAGATTTTCTTGAAAGAAAATATTTTATGTAATAGATAATTAGCAATATTTTTATATCTCGTAATTCATGTTACAGTGTAAATTCCAGAGTCCAGAAATGTTTCATACCAGAAATGTTAGACATTTGTGCACTGTACCTTATGATTTGTTAGTACTACCTTTCTAACCAGTTCAAACTGACTCTTAAATTCTTAGGCTTGCCAGGATAGATACACCCTTCATTTTGCTACTGGCTCTGATAATAACACAATCATGTCTAGAGCAGTAGACTATAATATACC